>CM035819.1:27940465-28162965 GCA_020458035.1 Magallana ariakensis | reverse complement strand
GGAGAGCCAATCGCGGTGGAATCATTTCACAAATCATCTTCTCACAGACAAATCCATGCGGTTTCTGTATACGTTGTAATTCCAATCAAAACAAAAGGCTTCACCTCACCAAACCTTCGGTAGGTCTCTTTTTTTTCCTTTCTATTTTTGGTCTTCTTCAGAAAACAAAAATCAACTGTTGATTATGCACGATTTATGGCATTTTCCCTTTTCCTCTCAGCTTTTACATATACATGTAAAAACTTTTATATATATATATATATATATATTTATACCTGGAAAAAGAAAATTTCACACGCCTTGATTTTTTTGCCACAGTAGTAACACACCAGTCGAATTGTAAATATTTTGTTGGTTTAGCTTCATCGGTGGAAAGTTGAGCAATTAATCCATTAATCCGATAATCCCGAACAGAGAGAGGAGGGGAGAAGTGAAAACGAATAGCTGTTTAGTTTATAGCAGCTCTGTCCTCTAGAACGCGTGTCTATATATTACCTGTCTATATAAGCTCTCTAGAATACCTGGTGCGATTTAAATTAGGGCGGCCTTTTTGATTGGTCGCTTGAAACCAGCACCGATACTACACACCGATAATACACAAAAAATCGCCAATCTAACCAAAAAATCATTGATTAAACCACCAGTAATTTAAAATGAACTAATTGATTAGGATTATATATTTGCATTTATAAATTCGAGATATATATTTTAGGATTTATGAAAGTAGTGAAGTTATGTTATTTATACTGTGTATTTGTTGCGTTACGAATAATTTAGAATTCGATGAAAAAGCCATATCCATATCAAATACATGGTGTATCATGACTAAATTTCATAAACATAGGGTAGGGTTCTCAAATATGAAAAGAATGTTTGTGATGTGAATTCTTCGTGCATAAACATTGCGAAACTCTTATCACCTAACTGATTTATTAATTCCCCGCTTCTACTTGTTATTAACAAAGAGATGATATCATCTTTATCAGTTTTCCATCAAATAATTTTTTTCGATAATATAGTTCCATAGCTTTTTTTTTTTTCACCGAGAGTTTTATTTCGTGCAGTTTATTACAAATTAAAAAGGAAATATTTCCATACAAGGCTTCGATGTTCTGAAATCTTGCTGAAAGGTCGAACATTTTGCCGAACAAACGATTTTAACTGCGTATTATCTAGAGCGCGATGGAGAAAACAGTCTAACGATTATAGTTTTAATTTATGAAGATGTAATAAAATTTTAATTTCCGTTTTTGATAAGCATCGACCCAAGAGATATGTGTACTTTTAGGTTTATTTAGTGTCATCGTAATTTTGTCTTTAATCTGTTAGAAGGAATATCGGGCTTTTTCCTGGGGATTTTGTGTTTATAAGCAATGACCACCTCGAAGAAGATTGCTCTCTAATGAATAGAATCGCATACAGAGCTTTGTTAAGGGGGAAAAATCTACTGCTTAAAAGTTAGACCGCATTAGGATTTAGGAAAACTGTGTTTTATCCCAAGGCCGCTCAGAATTAAATCCAAGCTGCTGTCTTCCTCTCAGTGTGGCAAATATAATTTTTTTTATTTGAATCATATTAAAAGCTGTTTTGAAGCAATATTACAAGAACGACAACCCGTTCATTTTTCTCCCAGACTTCGAATGCATTTTAAGCAGCCGACCGTGACCAAAAATCTGCAATGGGCGTTTTCATGTTGTTATTCACGTCATGTAAAGTATTTTTTTTTATGGTTTCAAAGCAATATCAAACAAATTTAGTTAAAAAATAAGATGAAGGAAAACAGGTGAATTTTAATTAATAACCACCACAAAATTTGTAAACACCAATAAAAATCCCCGTGCACTTAAGAACAAATGCAGGATTATTCTAATTTTGCTCTTGTTTAATAATTTTTTTTCACTCTGCATCTTATTAATAGTCTTATAGAATGCCATAATTATCAATTATATATAAGATATTTGACACCTCATTAATTCTTTTAAAAAGGCGATCTTCATTTGACGTTTTCCGTGTCATTGTCACTGATGCTACACTTGTAATATAAACTGTTAATGGGTTTTTTTCTTTCTTCAGAATTTTGAGAAAAAATATTTTGCCACATACATGTATTCAAAAAGACAAACTGTATAAAATCTAGTTCTGTCCTTCCAAAAATTAAGATGTTGAATTTACAATATTATTTACGCATGAAAACAAATTTCAAAATAAGAAATAAAAAATGTTGTATAGGACAGTTTTATGAAAGGGAAAAAGCGCACTGTATAGTGTATCTAAAAACATCATTTCACAAAAAGAAAGATATTTAAAAAACTGTAAACATCAATTTGTATACCTAGAAATGATATCAATCTCGCATAAAAAATTCGGAAATATTGAAAATTATCCCATTTCACCCGTTTTTTATGTATGACAGTTTTTGAAGTAGGTGTTTGGAAATAGGTTTTGGACAATGTGCTTACACAATAGGGCTGCTACGCTATTACAACGCTGTCAAACACATTCCTTCAACTTAATGGAATCCGCTTAGGTATTGATGAAAGATTATATCATCACGTTTATTGAATTCGCCCGTCACACTTTCAATGTTGGGCTGTATAAAAGATACTTAATAGTTTTTCTTATGGAAATCATTTCATGGTTATAAAAATTCAAAAAAAAAAAAACAAAAAAAAAAAAAACCTATCACGGTATATTTCTGTCCTGAATTTTTAATCAGAGTTGCAGAGCCAAAATAAACGAAACAGACCTAAAAGGTATTTTTGGTCACGTGTATACAGAAATGTCTTGTCAATGCTGAGGAAAGGTATCAGCGTACTTAGCCCTTTCGCTTTGAAATAAACGACCTTGTTCACGAATGAACCGGATTTTTTTTTTTTTTGTAATTTGTGCCACTTTCGCCCAATCATTATATTCAAAATACCATCTTATTAAAATCATCTCGTTCGGCATCTCTATTTTTTCTGTAAAGTAAATATTCTAGACAGCAGAGCGTTGTCAGCTTACTGCATACAAATCACATGAGTTCGTTAGATATATAGCCAGAAACAGACACATGGCCAAAGGTCTAACAATTATTCAACTAAAAATACAATGCCATAACCTTGTTGGTTAACCTTAAGAATTTCTTTCTCTATACATCAATACTAGCAAATTTAGACAGGTACATATTGATGGAATTCATATGCAAATGACAACAGTTACCTTAATTTTACAAGCATCAGCGTATCAGCGTCCCCAGAGAAGAATAATGTTATGAATTTATGAATCATGTAAGAGCGGGAGCTGGAAAAGGATAGTCATGAATGAGATATCAAGGCTGTTTTGGATGACTATGACGTCACACGCGTCGGATATCCTGAACATGAACGGAATTCCAGACATTCCGTGCTCGATACATACAGGTGGAGTAATGGGGGAAATTCGGATAGAAGTTCAAACTGTAAAGATCGTGTGACAATCATATTGGCCGTTAATCGCTACTGATATCATCCGATAGGGGGCTTCAAGGAAAAAAAGCCAACCTTAATCGATGCTCTAAATTAAAAACTTTGGGTCCACACAGGGCTTGGGACTCTTGGGTGTATAAGAGGGTCCTTATCAAGAAATTGTTGCGCAGAATGGACCCACAGGAAGCTGCAACGCGCATGTGTGATGGAGGTGTCTTCAGGGTTTTTTTTTCAGTCCCGCGGCTGTTGGTATCAAAAGTTCACAGCGGCTCATTTCTGATGCTCGACTCTAGCTGTGTAAATAACACACACTGCAATGACACGACTTTGTGATTACATATAGATATAGTATGTCAATCAAACTGTCGAACGAGATCAAAACTATATATAGAACTTCAATGACTTTTAACAGTAAAGGTAGTGGAATATCTCGAACCAAAACAGACCCCAAACTTCAATCTAACTGCACCAAAAAGATTAAAGGATATAATGCTGATAATCGGGTAAGTGTTATCGACCCCCCGTGAGAGTCTCCTTCTGTTGGGGGACACCTGCCCAAAGCCAACCAGGGCCAGAGTTGTAAATCATGGAGATATCCCACAAAAATAAACAGTAGACGGACCGCTCTTTCCTGTCCAACTTGCTAAAAAAAAAAACCCACAGAACCACCAACGTAGGAGGGGGGGGGGTGTAAAAATGTCCCCAACTCGAAAATAGAGCTCTTCAGGATGAAGAAGTAAAATAAAAAGTATCAACTTCCGCTCTCCCCAGGAGGAACGCTTTCGGGGACAATATAAACAAAAGAACATTCATATCATTTTTTTTAATAGTTTATCTTTCTTTTTTTGCGTTTAATTTTCGATAAGTCAAATAATTTGTAAAATATTCATAGAATTAAGTTTGAATTTTGAAATTAGAATCAGACGACCATGATATACTAGTATTTGTGACAATGTCAGCTTTGTATTTAGATAATGCGAAATATCTTAGTTTATGACATGAAGACTGCGGTACATGCATTGATTGATTTTCCACCGAGTTTAATTTCGAAAGCACACTCTGATTAGACAAAGTATATAGTTAAGTTGATTTCCTAGAGTAATTGAATCTTATGACAACAAGGAAGCGACTTTTCTTTATTATCTTTCATAATCGTAAAAAAAAAAATTCTCATGTACCCTCGATACAACACTTAGAAATAAGAGGCACACTTCAGGGTTTTCAAGGAAGAAGAAGCCGCAACTAGTGGACAATTTCCTTAATGGTGCTAAAAAAATCAACTACGCATAAAATTATTTATACCTGCATAAAAACTATATTTATAAAATTTTGTCTTGTTTTGCAAACTTTCAGATTTGTTGCATGGCATTGTAAATTATATTAACTTGCTCAGGTAATGTTTACCTTTGTCACTTGGAGAAAAAAATCTCATACGGTTAAAACATTTTTGAAGACCAGACACAGTTTGCTTTTGCATTGCACAAAGATGTATGCCAACGCTGCAATGTTGAAAGTCTTCCGTAAAAAGTAAATAGTGAAACGTCAATTTAACATCTTTCCTTAAGTCAAAAACAAAGAGTGCTGGTGATGAGAGGATGTTAATAATGGCCGAGGTTATCACATGTGTCTCTCTGTCTTAGTGTCAGCGAAGTGCGATTGCACATATTAACCGCATACTTCGGCAAACTTTCAAACCCCACATCAAAACTGTTTACTTTTCTGAACATTTTTGTGCAATAAATTATTATCCTTTTATCTTAATTGCATGAGAAGAAAAAAACCAAAGGAACCTGTTTATGATTCTTTAGTTTGTAGATCGAGGACACACATCGAAGAAAGAAGAAACATCCACTTGTCCTTTTTCCGGTATCACCCTTTTATGTATATCCTGCGGAAATTTGAATATTTTTCAAAATCGGTGAGAACCGGCATAATTACCGTTTGTTTTCGAAATCTGATATTTGTCGGTGTTGTAAAATGTTTCGCCGGACGAAACATAAAACCGTTTATCGGAAAGAAAACCCACCAACTCAAAAATTCCTGCACATCTTGGCACTAGAGTTTACGTTTTCCGAGATTGTATAAAGGTCTTTTCGATTATAAGCTATAATCCTGGTTTCATATTTGTTAAAACATTGTAGTGTTTTTAAGTTTCTGTAGTGCGTTATTTTCGTCTCTAGTGTCGATCCAATGACTCTGTTTGTTCCTTACCATACCCATGTTCCGGTTTGATCCGTCGGACGTATATAGAGCTACTTTAAAATGATCAAGAGTATTTGATTTACCCGACAATTCATACCGTACCAGAAAATGACGCTGGCAAGTTTGAAGTTATACAAGAAATTTAAATCTGGTCATTTTATTTTTTTTTTGTCGCGAATCACCGAGTTATGGTTTTCCGATGTGTGACAATTCAAGAATTATCGGGAGACAATTATCACTGCTCTTATCCATATTGGTTTTGTAATATTTGTTTGATTACAGAAAACGGCAGTATTATCTTCCTACTACGGCCCACCGAATTCCGGACCGAGGAATGCTCACACGGAACTAGATGGAGTGTCCGGCCTACCTATAAGTCTGAAATATTTGGGTGTACACAAAAAAAGGAAGTCCTTTCATCCTACCCTATCCGACATGTTTACTAGATAACGAGCGAAACTTGGAAACGACTTTATACTACGCCGGTTAAAAACTCACCCATCAAATCTAAAAACAACGGAGAAAAGGACACTGAAAGGTGTCAATTTGCATGATTCTGGGAATTTTGCATATTTGATTAATGGATTTTTGATGTTTATTTTTTCTAAAGAGAGTTTTAATTTCTCATTACCAGGTGATCCCTACATTGTCTCATTGCATACTGGTATTCTTTTTTTTAATGTTTTTTAAGCATGCAAACTTATAGGAGAAATTGCACACCAATCCTTTATCTCTCAAACCTGGAGCTTTTGCTGATTTCTACCTTTACCCAATGAATCTAAACACGAGATTTGATTTGTAAAAACAGTCTTCTTAAAAGTTTGTTTTTCTCATGACTGGTTAAGATTTGTTCGCAGAAAAAAATAACCGGAAGTTCAAAGTTGCATCACATTTGTTTGACAAGTGCACAAGGGCTCTTGACAGTATCTATAACTGGGGGAAATTACGCCCCCGAAGCAAGGAAACAACCGAGGAGAGAATCCCCCAAAGTTGTCAATTGTTTCTTGATGCCAGAAACAATAAATTGGATACCTTTTCTGTGTATATAATACAAAGGTGTTCATATTGAATGGTGGCAGTGTAATCGCCAATCGGCTAATAGGCTCTATATATACAAGTACATGTAATTCATTTAAATCAGCATTGACATCTTGGCACAAAAACTCCCACTAAGAAACTTTTCACTCTTCATTCATGATAAATTATTTATTTTTTATTTCCTGAAACTTAAAAATATTTTTAAAGTGTAACAGTAAGCTATATTTTTTTCCTGTTAAATTTCACAAATAAATCTTCCCCAGACAATGGAAGCCATTCCCCTGAGTTCAACATGGTAATTATTCAGCAAATCTATTCTTTAATTATTGAACCGAGATGAAATAAATTTCGATGTCTGTATCTTCACTCTGACTTAATTTAACACGAGAAAAAAAACCCGTCTTGAATTGGTAACCTTGAATTAATAATAAATTTCAACGCTGTTTAATTCAGTTCAACATTTTAGTTAATATTAATGACAATTAATTTGTTCCTCACCTGTTTGCAATTAAGAGATTATTTTTAAAATGTTTGCGTGCATATCAGACAACTGTTTTTGAATGCCTCAATTAGAGTTCCTAATGTCCTCGATGTGCTAAGGATGAAAAAAATCATGATTTCTATAAAAATTCTTCAGAATTAAGTTACCGATACGTTTTAACCCCTGCATAATGCCACAAGCATCCCTTTGAAATTTCACTGCCGATACAAAAATGGCAAGTATTATTGATATACTTGCTACATTTTTTATAATGAATTTTAATCCTATTTACCTATGGAATTTAAAATATTCTGAAGCCTGAGGGCTAGCATAAAATCAACAGGTGTTATATGCATTGAACTATGGATAAAAAAAAAGGTGTATGATACTTATTATTACATATTGATGTAACAGGTCGTCTGCGGCGAACCGGGTACAGACCAACTCAACTCTTATCACCGCCGTCGGATCAACGCGAAACGGAAATGAATCAACTATCTGGACGTCTTCCGAAACAGCAGACAAGATTAAAACGATTTGACAAAAAAGTCACGGGGAATCCCATTTTGATGTTACCCAACATTAGTAAGCCGATAATAAACAAAAGTTATCAGTATCGAATACTGTAAGTATAATGCTGGTCAGCGACTTGTTAGTCGGACTATACTAGGCTAAAGAGATGTTATCAGTGTTTTACATACGTTTACTTTGTAGCCAAATATCAATATTGATGAAACTAATCTGATGAAAATCAACTTTTATCAGTTAATCTGAAAGTTATTGTGACAGCTGGATAAACGACGGTGGTTGTACTGATTCTGATAGTACAATATGGCGCATAATATACGCAGGGCAAATAGTATAGATTAAATAGAGTTATCGATATATGTATACCCGTACATGTATCTGAAACAGTGAAAGCAATTATGTTGCGTAACGTTGTCAAAAATGTTTTAATTGACAAACAACAAAGACACACTACTGACAGACAGTCGAACACGTCTCGAAACCACGAATTTTGCAAATCGACTTAACACTTGATACAAATTAAGATGAAAAAGTAAAACCTTTTCTTTATAAACTCAAAAACTATAGTTCAAACTAAGCTTTACATTAACAAGGTTCGAGATTCAGATACTGATGATGTACTGTATTTTCTGGCGAGACTATATATACTTAAGTACTTATATATGCATCCATTTTTTCTTATACTCGGAAGCTAAGGCAAACCAAGAACCATGCACCGTAGTATGTTTGTGCAGGACAAAAAAAAAAAAAGAAGATTAGTATTCAATATCAAAAACATCAAAGACTATTCTTCCTATTTATCACGACTGAAATTAATTTGATGTCAACATTTTTGTAGCAAGTTGACCGGACAAAGGCCCAGTTAAGTTTGAACGCAGTTAGACACGCTCTCTCTCTTTGAGATGTTCTACCAATGAGTCTCAAAATACCGAGTAATTAGACAAAATATCCGGAAATAATCAGCCATAATGATTCCGAATGATATTTAATACAGACGAAAGAACGACCTTGACTTTAATCGATTCGTTTGGCTGATGTACTGAAAAAACTTGCACTTTAAGAATGCAACGTAAGCACAAAAAACCCACACTCGCTGAAATTGGTAGTACTAACGACAGGCGACTAAATCTAGATTATGTACCGGTGCCCTGAGTATCCCTTTATATATTCTATAAAGCTTAGTGGAATTGTTTTATGCACTGTCAATGACATGATAATTTCTCTTGTATCTCAACTTTCGCCACATATACATATTCAATATGTGGTGACATTTGTGCGATAACTAGGGTGCAGAGAAGATAAGTATAAAAACTTAAATGTCAACCGAGAAACCTTGTGTTTCTTCTCCTCTTACATATAATAAAGCTGCGATAGAAAATTAAAAGTAATAAAATCGTGTATGAAAAGTAAGCTACGGAGAAATTTTGCGTGAATAAGTTAAAGGATTTTCCAAAAGATTGAAAAGGGTGAATCGGAGGTCAAAAGTTAATGAATAAGGTCCAATTATACAGACTTGTAAGAGAGTTTACAATTTAATATTGTGATAAATTTGAGGGAATCGTGCGATGTTTTATTAAGGTGTACACACGCATTGTCCTCGTCATGGACAAACAAACAAACGGACAATACCGTGGATTAATTTGGACACTTCTAAATGTTTCTAAAATTCATTTCTGCTTGGTTTGCACTACTATATAATAAGACGATAAAAATCCATAAAACTGGTCACATTTAATTTCAAACTTAATAAAATCTGTTCTCTTGAATTAATAATTATACGATTTGAATCTCTTATAAATATCAGAATAATTTTTTTTTAGCTTAAAAACAGCAGTTGTACTATTTTTTTTACGACTCCATCTAATAGCCGACTACTGACTGCTCACTAGGTCGGCAAATTAATTTAGACGTACTTCACATTTTTATACAATATGCTATCAATTATAAACAATGATTTGCCAGAAAAGGGGGAAAATTAATCCTTGCCATCAAATGATTGCCGACTTGTAATACGATACATAAAAAACACGAATTAATTAAGACTGATTGACCTTTGCTAAGGCATTTTGAACTTAATACACTTTTTGGTGACATTGCATTTATTCTCCAAAGACGATAAAACTAATTAACTGATACTGCTGTGTTCATAGCAAATGGACGACTGCGTCCTACCACAGTTATAAAATGATTTTCATTTTTTTTTGTACAGCCCAGATTGTCAAGACATTTATTCTAATTGCTCAAGTTCAATAAACGCGAACGAAACAATTTCCAATAATGAAGAACGATACTCCTGCAGCCAAGAAAGAATGCAAGGAATTTAGCAAAACGATCGGGCTCGGAGTGCTAAACACCTTCCGTTCCGGAAACCAAAGGGATGTAATTACACTTTAAACGGACCTTGTTTTTTGTATCCTCAAGATTTCAGCAAAATGCTATAAGTTGTCAACAAATCGTGATCTCTCTTTTGATTATATAATGCAACGAAATAATGGTGACCAAGCGGTTACAGGTTCCCGGCAGCTTGTTATACTATTGACCGAGTGAAGTTGCCTTTGATCATAAGAATTAACCAGACTTGTAAGTTAATCGTTAAGCCCCGGATGTCCCATGACAGCATGGTGGACGAGATGATGAGCTTAATTCAAACGCACGGATCCGATGCCATTCCTTGAAATTTTTTGCCAGTTGAAAAAGAATGCATATGCCTGGTTTCGTTAATTTTTGTATGATATGAAACGCCTATTCCTTTCCAGTCCCCATAAGATAAGTATGCACTGGTTTGTGAAGAATGCTGATCCAGAGCTTCATTACTGTCGCAAAAAGAGCTGTTAATGTCGAAATTTCGTCCACTGTCTCAATATTCCGTATTTGTGATACAGAAAAAGTACAACTACTTATAACAGTCTACGAGGTAGTTTAAGACATCACATAGCGGTTTGTAAATCGCCAAACCCATCAGACATCGATAGTTTAACTTCAATTGAATTTTGCAACCGTTTAGCTGAGTTAGGTTTTTATGACAACGTCATAAAAAGCAGGATATATAATAAAATGTTTAAAAGGAACGCGAAAGTGATTCAATCATTCAATCAATCAACCAATATTTTTCTTTTAGATTATTATTACTGACAAATGAGAAGATTGGAATTTCTCTTTCACACCAAACTAAAACCCCTTTTTAACTAAAAGAATGCGTAAATCATTGAAAAGCATATTAAGTCATTGCATTAAAAAAAAACCAAATAAAAAAGGTTAAAAATGAGCAAAAAAAAAAAAAAAAAAAAAAAGATAAATAAATAAATAAATAAAAATATATATTTACATTGGAAACAGTAAACAGGCTGAGTAAAAACTGATCTGTCAATCTAGCCCTGGATATTTTTGACATGAAAATTATATTAAATTTTGTTAAAATAATTATTTCTATATTTTTATTATCATCAAAATTATTTTAAAAAACGACAATTGTGTTCAATTACATTTTTAAATAGAAATTTCTTACCTGACAGATGACATATCTACATGTTGTATTGGACAGAAATTCCGGATGAATTCGTTGCAGTTTTTTGAAAATCAATTGTTATGTTACATCACACGACTGAAAATTTCGCTTCTTCATTTTAAAATCACGGATCATTCTTCAGGTGACAAGAGTCAGAGAAAGTGTTCTCCTATACTAGAGAAATTAGTGCTAATTACCTCATCCCCTAGAGACCAATCGTTAATTAAATGTGTATTGATCTCAGATATATGTAAACAAAGATTAAACGTCAGGGTGTTTGTATTGTTTTGAACCAATAATCAAGCCTATTTTCCACGTGTCGATTGGTTTGTAGTAGTTTTGTAGTAAGATGTCGACAGATACCCAATTGTAATGCCCGCCTTATCTGATCAAGCGTCTGCGTGCATTGACCCGATTTAAAGCGTCCATAAGCCCTCGATAACGTAAACGTTAGAAGAAACCAGTGTCAAGGACACACAATAAAGAAATAGAAGTTTTTCGATGATTATTAGAAGATTAACAGAGAAATGAAGAGTTGCACAGATTGATTGAATTATGTATTTACAGATGTTTTATTACTGGGAACTTAATAATCACAAAATGTCTTATTTTTCATTACCTGGATTATTTAAACACGCAATCCTTTAATTACAAATGTAATTAATTATTACGCATCTGTATGTCTGGGGTAAAATTAGATTTAATATTCAACGTTAATCTCCTTTCAATACCAAATTTGTCAAAAAAAAAATGTTAAGACTGATTCTAAAACACGGATCAAAGAAAAAATACCTGTATTGCTCTTTGTATGTACATGTACTCATTAATTAAGTATACAAAATGTAACTGCGTTTCATAAATTTGAATGAAGATTGACTTACTTCATCCACGGTCTGCGTTCATTATGAAACAATTTTATGAATGCTTTAATTTTTATAAATTCCTACTGTAGTTTATATCTATTTTAGTAAACTTCAATGAACATTAATTCGTAGATCTAAATTCTCTGTACATAAGGGTCGCATCAATGTCTTGATTTAACATATATGTTATCTGACAATTATTTTTTGGCTTGCGCAATTTCCGAGAAGGACACGGCAGATTACAACAACGAAGAAACAGTTTTCGTCGAAAAACAAACATATGGTTTAATTTCAAGGTTTTCTTTCCCCGTAACAAACAGGCCGATACTTCGCGTCGGCGCTACCCTAGCGGAGGTTTATCAAACTCTAGTGATATTGATGGGCTATGACGAGTCTTATCACCGCTATGTCCTCCCCCCGGCTCCCCTTATCGCCTTGGTCAATGGCGGGTCACTCTCCCCTCCTCCGTGTGAATGACCCCTGTGACCCCACCCGTGTGGTACTCCGAGGTGGATTCTTCTCTCCTGTCTCCATCCGGGCAACTGTTAAGCAGCGGTCATGGCGCCTCAACGATGCACTGCAGCAGTAAACAAATATAGTTTATTTGCCGAGAAACAATTCTTCGCGTGGGTCTCAAAGTTTGATAAAAAAAAAAACCCCAAACCTGAAGAGTTCCGATCAGTTAATGAGTTTGATGAAAATGGATAATAGAGGATTGTAAATCGCGAAATCATTTTATCAGGAATGGTATTTCAAAGCGCGGGTGTGGACAGAATTACGGCATAAATCGCGAAGAATAATGGTAACGTGAAAGGACCATGTTTGTTATTGCACGGACCCAATGATTACAAATTGCCCTGCCATTTTTATGAAAAAGGAAAATCAAAGTCCGGGTACACATTGAAATAATCTCGCCGATTTCTTAAATGTTAAATGAAGTAATTGAAAAGCAATAAGAAATTGTTTATGCTGAAAACAAGGAGTTTATTAGCTTCTTTAATGTTGTCGACAGCTGTTAGTTGGCCTTTTGATGGTAAGTTCCTATCTCCTCTAAGACCGAATATGAAGTATTTTAACTCCCAAAGAAGAACCGCCTCTGTCACATACGTCAAAAAAGACAAAAGATCGCAATTCTCAATTATCTTAGTTAGAAAGAAATTTAGTTTGTTTCTTGTAATTTGTGGGGACTAAATCTACCGAAGGCACGCTGTTCCCCACATATTTTGAGACCTTTCTGCCAAAAGTTCAAGGGTGCTATTGCTGGCAGGTTTCGATACATATTTACCCGTCAATTCAACATTATGACCGAAGGGATAAACTCTTCATTTCTGGCATTCTCGGAGAAACGTTCGGTAATCCTCGACAAACATAGACAGATTTAAATCTATGAATTCCGACGAACTCTTGCAGTGAGCGTCACGTCACGTGACATTATGTCCGAATCTGTACATCTGTACCAAATTGCCTTCCTTTCTTAAATAAAAAAAAATAATTCCCCAATAAATCCAATCTGAGGTCTCTTGAATTTACGCAACATGAGTTTCACATCTTGTAGTATGTAAAGTGATTTTCGTGACATCTGATCGTCTTTAGATTTACTTGTATTTCAGATCATATAAATGAATAGGTGAACGTTTCCTTGTATAATTAGTTCAACTTTGTAGACAAAAAACAAAAACAAATGTGTAAAAACTCATCAGGTTTTCACTTTTTATAAAGATTGTACAGCCGTATAACGACAAATCATTGTCAAAATTGATCTACTTTTTATTGAACCAACTGTTTCAACGAAGGTGGCAATTCGACCTCTGTTGCAACTTTCAGTCTAAAAATTCAAATAAAAAACAGTCTAAAAATTCAAATAGAAAATTAAGGAAATACATGTATGTTAAAAGATGTTTCATAATGCATTTTTTTTTCTTAGATCATTTTTTAACCATCATGGTTTAAATAAGTTTGCAAGGCCAAAAAACACTCAATAAAATGCATTCATTAACAACCACCCAAGTAAATTTTATTTTAGGGAAGGGGTGAAGGATCAATAAAATAAATCAGAAAGTCCAAGAATTGAAAAGTAAGAAATCATTGGAAAAAATATATAGTTCTAGGGCTCTGTGTGAGAGGGACTATCGATACTGGAGTGCCGAATGTCTCACTTGTAACTGTCTGTAGAGAACGGGCAAACTAGAATCATAAGGATACTTCAGGACAGACGGACGAGCTAATCGGTCTTTCAAAAGATGACAGCACCGACGTCTCAAACTTTGGCCTTACTCTAGCTGTGTATGCATCTGTGGCAATGTATGGTACGCTGAAAACGTCATAAGCACTAGGAGCCTATTACAGAAAGTTTTTGACGTACAGAAGTACTGTTTTCCACTAATCTGAGTTAAGCTTGTTTTTTAGGGGGTGGGGGGTCACTTAAGAACTTAATATGTACCGAAAACCATGAAATCGATTCCTGTCGCCAAGACATGGAGGGCTTCGGTCGTGACTCTGAACAGCTGCAATGGGAAAACAGAAACTCAAGGAAATGTGGGTTAATCATCCCGTCTTAATTGTATTTAATAAATCCGTACAGCCTTGAAAATACAATAAAAGTGTTCCCAGTTCCTAGGGTAACGTTACCTTAATCAATAGATATCGGACTAGTTATTGGATGGTATTAGGATTAAAATGAAAGTAAGGGGGGTCCGCGTGTGGTCCAATCGATTGAAAGAAAGTATCAAATACATTTCGTCTAACAATGCTTTGTATGGAGTAAAACCCCAACACTGACACAAGTCCGTCTTTAAAACTTCTCAAAGTCCTTTCTCTTGATTTTCAAATTTTATTTTATTTTCAAAATAAATACTTTCCTTCGAAAAAAAAAATTCCAGACAGAACCAATAAATTTAATTTTTTCATATCACTAGAAAATGTATGATAAAGACAACTACCCGAATAACAAACGAGCAGCGATTGAAATAACAGTTCTCAGACTATATCTAGTTCCGCTGCTGAGACTCAGATGATCAGATTTAATGGGAAGAGTTAGGGTCGATGTAATTGGTCTTTGATGATAAAACATAACAGCAAGAGCAAGTAGATTTCTTCGCTATCTTAATTTGACCTTCCCTCGTATACCTGTGTTATGCTTCATTATTGCCTTGGGATTCTTGTGTCATTTTCATAACTAGTATTACACCGTTGTAAAACTCGATCATTACAATTTCTTAACATATCCAAAAAAAAAAAATGTAAGGAGGTGCTTCTTTGTATAGAGCGATCCTCCTCAAGTTAGATATAGGAGAACATAATTTCATCATGTTTTTTGCAAAATTTTATAAGATGCGTTTTGGCACCCGGATTTCCTACCTAGAATCTAGAACGATTATGAAATATTTCGCTCGTTTTCATTGGTCTTGGTCAAAGAACAGCGTAGACGCTTCTTCTGCATTCCACTCATCGCTCAACACATCGTAGACTTCAATGTCATGTAGGAGCAGAAGATAAAAGGATTAACAAGTCAAAATAAGTAAAGTGTAATTGAGGCATTTTAAAATGGATTAGGACATAAATATTTAGTTATTGACAAATAGGTCTTGTGTGTATGCGTAGCAATGGCGCATATTCAAGTAGCTGAGCAATGCTGTGATATGTCTTTTTGATGCAGGACCCTGAGGAAAAATAAATGTGGGACAGAAAATTTTTGATAATCCGAGGATAGAAATCAAATAATACGGGAATCCCATTTCCATTACAAATACGCCACGAATTACAAGGTTCAAATGTATTTTTTTTTCTAGCTAGAGAATGAATTGAAAGTGTGGTTGTTTACGGGGAAAACTGGTCATTGCGTTCAAGCGTTCTTGGCACAGGGGATACCGAGGAAATCACCGCTAATCTCGGTCTAATTCACGATGTACCGGGGAATTTTATAGAAATATTATTTGTCAAAACTGTGCAGTATCAAATGCAAGGCAGTTTATTGACATATTGAAAATGACAAATTAAGTAGCGCTTAATACAAGGTTAGGGTGAGGGTGTTCATAACTTTATTAAATTCCTCCTTTGTTGTGCAAAACCATATAGGTATTTCGACCATAAAGAAGGCGTTCGCACCTTTAATGAAATGCACATCTCCCCACTTTACTTTTGCTAGACATGAATAATTTTAGGAATATTTGTGGTCTAAAAACTTTTGCAGTTAATACATTGATGCAGTGTTTTTCACATGAAAAACATGGGTTTTTAGAAAATAATTTGCATTTCACACCAGTAAAAATGAATAAAAAAAACGCTAGACATAATACAAAATTTTTCATGTTAATTTGGCCAGTGCGTTGATTTATTTCCCAGAGTTGTCTGTACCAATAAGAATTATAAGACCTCTCTCAAAAATGTTTTGATAACTGCTTTATCTATCTCTTTCAGGCTGTTCATTAAAACTATTCCCCTTTCGGAAAATAAGCCAACGTTGTGCCTTGAATGCAATCTCGCTATTGATATAGATCGCTAATATATATGTAGGATTAGATATATCTTTCAGAGATCCACACGACTAATTCTTGGCCGACCAAATATCCTCGTCAGCGAAACAAAGCTAGGGACCAGGTGTGGAAAGTAGGTTTCTCCATTCATAAATCTCACAAAAACTCAATATATACCCACGTACCCAAAAAATCTGTCACGAAATTGAATGAACAATAGTTCTTATCTATAGGGCTAGCCTTCTGATCCTAGGATAGGCGGCCCGTGCAACGTGCAGATTGAACGAGTACCAAAAAAAAAAAAATATGGGGTGGCTGTCGTTCAACAACTTTGTGCTTCTCTGTTATGATTTGGAAGATAATTAGATTCCTGTGAAGTTTAAATCATGCTATCACTCTCGGTCGTTCTTTAAAAAGTTTTTTTTTTCATTGAGACTGATAAATTATATGTTGAAAAAGAAGAAAGAAGAAGAAAAAAAAAAACATCACACAAATTAGATCGGCCGCATGCACTTTATGTCATTAGATTTTTTTTACCCTTATAAATTTGACAATTAAAATGATAAGTTTGAAGTTAAACAGAGCACAGCATTTAGAAAAGGTCTCGTAGCAAACTCCAGGACAATGTTATTGAATATAATAGAAGTACATGTTTTTTGCGGCTATTGAGAGCACATCTTGTAAACAATGTCACACTTTGACAACCGAATTCATCATCTCCTAAACAACGGTCAGTTTTTCCAGAGACCAGCCTGGAGATGACCAAGATTTTTGGTCTCCTTCGGCAACTTTATTAATTTTCCATCAAACTGAAGGCGCCTTCTATTCTTCTCTGGTTAAAGCCTCGTAGAAACCATTAGTCAAACTCGTAAGAACTGCGGGAATCGCGAGTCTGTGCGACCACTGTGTTCGCTATAGGCGATATTCGTTATAATGGGTTAATGATGACCTGCCACTAAACGTGTGGGCCATGTGCACCGTATGTGTTTGTTTGTTTGACCTGTGGGGACAACAACTAGGGGTCCGGGACGAGGGGTGCAAGGTTCCAAGGTCATCTGAAAGGGTCGGGAATAATGCAATATCCAGTAGGGTCGTTTTTTTTAAAGCGCTTTAAGATTGATGTTTATATTACTGACAAATATTTTGTATGCTTTCATAATGTACATGTCCACGTATGGATATATGAATGCGTTCAAAATAAAATTATTTGAAATTTCATATATAAAATAAATAGAAATTTTTTGTCACTCATTTGAAGAAAACTGTCGTAAAGTTTAATGGGTCAATTCAAACCTTGTAATATGAAAGAAACACAACATGTAGATGCGTATTATTTCTATCTTGTGACACATGACTGTACTCGTATGCAAATGTTGCAACGTGACGCAGTTTCAAAATAAGGTACATTGTACATATGTACATGTTTTCATCAACAGTATACTATTTTTGCTCAATGAGTGGAAAGTTGATGGTTCGGTTCGATCTCCCAGCGCGACAAGTATTAAAATGGAAGCAACTGTTTCTTCACCAAGTCCTCGATCCTTGAATTAGAATTTGCTGACCTTCTGATAAGGTTCCGTGTCACGTAGAGGCGCTGGTACAGTAAACAGCTGACATCCGGCACGCGACGTTACAATATGAATGAAATATTCTTGTCGTGACTTCAAACAGCACAAACGCCATCAACTTGCATCGATGAATTCAATAAAAAAAAATGAGCCTCAGATGGTTCGATTTAAGTGCATAGAAATATAAAAAAAAATTGTTTCTTAATCTTAAATGCCTGTTATACGGAAATATTCCTAAGACAATGAAATTGTCTTAGGAATTTTGTCGAAAAAAATATAGCTGCAGGTTTGTAGCTCCCGGTCTGAAAAAATTCGGATGGACGACTGGTACTAATTATTTTCACAGAATTTGCGTATAAATAGGGTTAATCAGTCCAAAACTAGCGCACGTTTTTATGCGCAATAAATAAATATTTTTTTCAGTGGATGACACTGTAGCTCCCAGGTCGTCCGTCAGAATTTTTACAGACCGGGAGCTACAGACCTGCAGCTTAAAAAATGCAGTTGGTCTATAAAAAAGACGGTGGCATTTTTTCAGACGACGTAAATAGCTGTCGCATATTTTTATTCTTGTCAATTTTCAATTTACCAGGTGATAGTAAGAAAAACATGTTAAGCCGGTTACAGCTAGCGATTGAAACAAATTTAAAAAAATTAACAAAATGCTAAATAATACTAAAATAATAGTAAAATGTTAGAGCTTTCAACAGAAAACAGATATTTTTAAAAACCGATTTCTCTTTTCCGCACTTTATTAAATGGAAAAATTATAATAAAAGACAACAAAATCTCGTTTTACGGTAAAGAATTAGTTTTCTAACGAGTGTCTCATTATAACTGTTTACATGGTCAGTCATATAATCGGTTTGATATGTTTACAGAGCATTTCTTCTCTACTATCTCTGTTTTTCTTTGGGTCAGTATGTGTTTATTCAATGTACATGTATATCTGCAGGAAATTAGCGTAAAGCGATATCTTCATTACAAAACCCGAGTTTTCATAGCAAAACTGTTTTTAAAAAACTTCCCGGAAGTAATGAAAAAATAGCAACTTCTTAATTTTTTATGAAAAATTAGATTGAAAATTTGACGTTTAAATGGAAAAATGGCATACTCATCCCCTGCCAAAATATTTGCATGTTTAAATTGCGTGTATTGCCTTACAATTGATATATTATTTTTCTTAAAGCAAACTTTTGCAGCCAAACGATAGTTTGAACCAGACTGAACCAAATATTCACACAGAATGCAAGTATTAGATTTCAGCTAGAATTACCATCAAGTATAGTGATCTATGATGAAGTGTTGACACTTTCCCCTTCTTATCAAATCTGCTATCAGAAAAAAAAGAGTTAATATTGCTTAATCGTAATTTGTGCTCTAGATTATCAGATTTCCCTGTTATCGAGGTAGAAATAAAGCTTTATACACATCCTTTTTATTTATCTATATCAAACGTTTTTATGATTTCCAAGTTTGGACTGAGATCACATAATTCAAGTTATCTTTGCGAACACGAGCCACCGAAGCTTACAAAAGCTAATCCCGAACCCGACCTTTTTTAACGCTGTCATTCCTCTCTGTGCTCATTTCTTGTTTATTGTCGAGAACTGCACCATAAATTCACAATTTATTCCACCTGTCTCTTGTACACAATGGACCCCTCTAAATGGATGCAGCATTAAACAGTAATAAAACACAGTCTTTATGAAGTGCTGCATATTCGCGGCCGCTAAATTATGTAAACATTTGGCCCCAGTTCCTCCCGTATCACTTTCAGTGTGTGATCTTAATAAGGCACTCGGCAGTGGAAGGAAATGCAAATTGACCATTCTGGGCTGTGTTACCGTTTGAAAAATGATATAAGGACAATAAAGACGTATACGACTGCAAAACACGCAGCTTCTTCAATTTCCATCGAACACAAAAACGTGCATCACATAATGCACAGAAAGGCGTTTTTTTAAGGTGATCTGCATAATATATGACCACGTTCAGAACTTAAAATTCCTCTAAACAGGTCTTAGAGAAAAAAAAATACTTGCCACTTTTTGAACCTATTTAACCAAAGGAATGCACCTAGTGGAATGACTAGACATTACTTTTCGGCTGCGTTATACATTTCGGAGTTCATGAAGTTGTGTTATCTGATGAGTGAATAATATGCACACCTTAACAAGGAAAAAGAATCAAGAGGTGTCAACTTTTTCATTGATTTACTAAACCCTCTGATAAGGCCTAGGTTTTATCTACTGGCACTTGTTTCCATAACTTTTATTGCAATAACAAGTGCCTGTGGTTTTACCTGATAAACTCTGCATACACTGTACAATTGCGATAAAATTACTAAAAGTTCCCGGATACTGGAACAGGCTTTCTAATGCAAGAGTAGCATAACAGAATCCTAAAAAAGGGCATCTCAGGAAGTTACAACAGGTTATCTTCTCGAATAAGTCAGCCACTCCGTGCTAGACGTTTTCAGGTACACGGACCAAGCATTCATTGCACACGAACCCAGCATTTGTCCCCTTTTCCCCCATTAAACGTTATAAAATATTTTTAATGGCCAATAAACATGCAGCAGTCATTTGGAAATCAGCAAATGAAAAATTCAGTTTAAAAAGTTAATTTTTGTGAATTACATCGTAACATTGCGAACAATTTCGAGTAACAAATGTCCGTTTTTGTCCGATTTATAGTCGAAGACTTCATTCAAAGAGATATTAATTATTTCTACTCTCAAAAATCAAGATTTAAAATAAGCTTACAATTTATTAAATGGGCTTAACCTTTTAAATGGTTAAATCCCATTAACGAAACTGAAAAAGAGAAAATGATTGAGAAACCACTCGCAAAATAATTATAACCATTAGGAGTGAAAGAAAAACGCATTTGACGATAATGTCCACGCTCCTTGAAGCAACAATGGTTTTTAACACGTGTTAAAGATTTAAAGATTAATTGAACAAACGAAATCCTGGTACCATCTGCTCACCTATCAAGAGAATCACCAGACTAAATGGTGATGGAAAGTCAAACAATCAAAGTACTGCAATAACTAACAGGACAAGCATTTAATGCCTTTTTCATCACCTTAAGGAGGCTAGTTGATCAACAAATCAACCATCAGATCACCATTTAATTAAATAATTATTATATTTTTGGCAACAAAAAAAGTTTTAGTGATGAAAAAATTCTTTTTTTCAGCTTTGAAATTTAAACATTTCCTTATGTCATTATACAGAGCACATCTAAAGGTTGGACTGTAAATATATAGTCCAAAAATTGCAACGACCATCAAACCCTCTTAAGACAATTACAGTGTACATGTATATCAAATGCATCTAATGTACATGTTACATTTTTAGACAATGCATGTCATGCACGTTTGCCGTATCATAGTAAAATTAGTGCAGTTTGTTTATTACAAAATGTGCGTGAAACAGACGGCAACATAGAAAGCATACTGCGTAGAATATTTGTAAAGATGAATCTTTTGGAAGTAGCAAGATATTTAATTTCATGACAAATATTTTCCGAGGTTATAAAGTTCCTTTAAAACTGAGTTCATATTTTACATCCTATACTCTGTCCCAATATATCCTGGATTCACATTTTGCTTAATTACTCAATATTCATACATACCTCAGGGTTTAAACGATGTTCATTCAAAAGTATGAAAAATTTCCAAGATTTCTCAGTTGAAACGTCCCCGTTAGCTTATCAGGTTTCAATTCGAGGCTAAAAAATGTGATGTCTACGGGGATTTTATATTGCAGTAAGCCCGGATGATAACGTTGAAAAATTGCGCGAGGTATTCCGAGTGATTCCGAATGGAGAAAAGATGTAAACATTCCCATTATAAATCTCCGTAAGAAATCTATTTTCGATCCTGTGATTGTTTTCGAGTGAAAAATGATAATGTGTCTATGAAGATATTTTGGAAAATGTCCCTTTCATCGAATTTAATTGCACTTCTTTCATAGGTATGTATATTTTTATTAAAAATCGATCAAATGTGCTGCATAAATATCTTGGGACAGACTATAGTAAGCTATTCAAACTTAATATTAAGCTTGATTCTAGGGCCATTTTTAAAACCTATATTTTTTTCGGACTCATTTGCATAATCGTTCAGGTGTATGAGCAGAAAGCGTGATTTGAAGAAATTGCCCCTCACACATTTAATTTAAAAGATATAAAAGTTACCAATCGGGTTATTAATAGTATCAAAAATATATCCAGTTATGCTATCAATGATAACAAATATAAAGTTATTACGTACACCACATAAAATCTTTATGCTTACTTACAGTTTAATATAAATATTATGAAAAAAATGCAATGAAAATAGCTGTACAGTAGCTCTATAGGAATTTCGGGTTGACGGTCCGTAGATCGAGCTACAGTTCTGCAGTTACATTGAAAAAAAGTCAGAACTCTCTTTCTTTATGTTTCTCTCCCTCTCTCGGATCGTCTAAATGTCAATTACTATTCAATCTTTTTGTCATACAATCCTAATGATTTCTAACGAGTATTATTGCGTGCCATTTGATTTGAAAATTTTTTTCAATTTTCCTGACTCCGTCATATGTATTCTACATATACTTTGTTAAAATGAACTAGATTATTACAAGAACTATAGCTATTTAAAGAGTTTTTGCAATAAAGACAATGATATTGCATTACGTATAGCTATTTATATACTAGTAGTCCGATAAACAGGAAAATCTGACACCCCCCCACCCTCTTTCCCACTCTGTCTTTCAATCCTGCATCTCATCTTTTCTTTAAAAAGATTATTCAATTTCACAAGTTTTTTTTTTCAAGTCAAGCTTTCAAATACCTCGTATTCCTAAAAAAAACTTAATATAAATGAAAGAATACAGGCATGTCAAAAGTTACGGAATTATTATCTTTATTGGATGTTTGGAATATTTTTACAAAAATAATGGTGCTATGATGTAATAAAGTGAATCTTAACGAAGTTAGTAGATTACGTTCCCGATTCAGACGCTTACATTTTAATAACAGATCATACAAACTCTTTAAAACTCATTAATTCCTATTCTCTATCGTTAGATTGTCTTGAAACGACGCTTTGCTGACAAAGTATATTATCACTTTCACTAAAATATGTTCATAACTCGCCATGTTATTAAATCTAGAGATTACATTTATAAAAAGATGATCATTTGTGTTAAATTAAATTTTTTGACATTTAAAGTGAATTTAACTTTAGCTCATTTCAACATATTTGCACTCGGTAAGAAATCACATTTATTTGTCGTGACACAGGAGGACTACGATAAACACACACACTCTCTCTCTCTCTCTCTCTCTCTCTCTCTCTCTCTCTCTCTCTCTCTCTCTCTCTCTCTCAGGTTAATCAAAGCAACAGCTAGTAACGTTCTCTATCCATTTCATTAATTTCAGAAAATTAAGTTGATATACCAAACTACATGTATGTGCATGCTATTTTAAGTTATCTTTACCTTTAAATACCAAAGGGTATACTGAATTTAAAAAAGTAATTAAAAAGGACAAACTATAGGCGAAAACACCTTTTGGGCTAGCTACCTTGGAAAAGCTTTCGCGTGTTGTTTAATTTTTATATTTTCATTTAACTTGGAACATTATGCTTTTAAATGTTATATATTTTTTGACATAATGAAATCTAGTATCTTATGAATGAAACCTTAGATTAATATTTTCAAGGACAAAACATAAAATAACGGTAGTATCTAATCGGCTTTTGTGGTTTTTGTTTTGGCATTGTAGTAATTTTCTAGGAGGAAATTAGTCGAAATCAAACATTGTTGATTAAATTCCTTCGTTTTGATTAATTATTGTAAACTGAGATTTAGAACACCAAGTTCGTGAACACCGAGTTCAAGTTCAAATGCTGCATTTTTAAAAACATAATGTGGAGTATATTTTTTAAAAAAGTGCAAATTTCACTTAATTCCAACGGAAATATCATATCATTTCTAAGTTTTGAATTGATCGGTAGGGTGAAGATACACACTTACAATGTACTATTGTAAATTTTGTATTCACACTTACTAAGTAAAATCAGAATAATACATGTACATGTACAATATGACAGAAACCCGGATGAAGTTTATACCGAAAAAAACCCCAAAAAGAAATAAAAATGAACGAAGGTTACGCAAATTATAATGTAATGAAAACATTGTGACGATGAACAGAAAGACTAATTATTAATTAGATAACTCAATACAACTCGGCTCCCGGCAATGACAATATTTAATCACAAGTCCATATTGATCCCGATACGCCACCGCCATTACACGAGGGAAGCCGGCTCGCGTATTTAAGACAGATACGGATCTAAGACACATATCACGTGACAAATGGTCTAGACACCCTTTCATAATCTTCTTTTGAGAAGAAGCATCCACTTTGATAAAGGAAAATAATGACGTTTCTCACTTGTTTATTTATTTTTCCATTACATCAGATCTCTCTGCTAGCTGCTAACCCAGACTTAATACATGAAATGAAGATTAGTCTGGACCGCTGAATCATGGTTCGTCCATATTTAGATTAAATCCAGAAAAAGAAAATTTCATTGTCTTAAACCCATTTAATCAAGACATTGGACTTTCAGTAGGACATAATTATCTATTTCTTGCATCAAAATAAGTTCAAAATGACGCTGGTTTTACGCGAAATATTCACCGTTTGCAGCTCAAAAGCCAGACAAAATCTTGTTGATTTGAAAGAGCCATACAATGAAATAGACAGGCCTACGTCACATAGCTGTTTGACACAACTGCACAAAGTCCAAGCTCTTGTTAAAATGGTTCTATTTTCCTTATTTTCAAGCTCATTCTTATATTTCTGAGACCTGTTGCACCATTATTCAGAAGGTGATATTCCGTACCGACTGTACCCACATGCAAACACGGTCAATGCGCTTCTCAAACAAACCAAGTTTACAAAGTGCGTGTTTATAGTAAATGAATCAACTTATTTTTGTTTGTTTCACAGACCTAGACAAAGTGACTGTTTAATCATTGAATATGTTATAATTGCGTAATGTTTCATAATAAACATGTCTCATTTGACCTCTTTCAGCGGGGAGGTGTCTGCACTTTGTCAGTATGTGTGTGGGTGGACCGAAATGGCACAGACCTACCGCAGTGGTTTGCATGTCAAAGTGTAACGTAAAAATGCATATGACGACGGAATTTCATTCATGAAAAGTGACTTTCGGGAAAATTGCGGGTTTTCTCCGTGAACAGCTGGTGTCCCACCTAATGTGGTACCTTCCTATCACAAGCCGGTAATAAATGTCCAACTTATGCAATAAATATTTCATAATTTTCCGCCCTTTGCCCTTTTTTTGATTCTGAAGGAAGTGATATGGCAATTTTTGAAAAACGCTCCCCATGCATTTCTGTATATATACCACAAGACAAAGTATTTCCAATTTCGTTTTGCTAAAAAATATATAAATAAAATATGATTGGTTTTACTATAATCAGGAAGTTAAAAAAAAGTTCAAAATCAGCAAAGATGTATCTTATTCTAAAAATGTTTAGGTTATTTCTAAAGATGATTTTTTGTGGTTTTGTTCAGTAGACAATCAAAAATTTAGTTCTGTGGAACGCGACCTTCACACTTCAGCATGACGTCTGGGTCAGGGATTTGAGGAAATAGAACAAAATTAGAAATAAAACCGAATCTGGTGATCAGGGTCAGGATTTTTATACGCAGCTCATCATAAATATACACCTATGGCGATTTCCACATGTATAAAAAATGCTCTCACCTAAATTGCGTACGCTTTAAGAATTTTTTTGTTCTCTCTTGTTGTCATTCTAAAGAACAGACCAGGAACTGTTCATCAATGACAAGTCATTAATTAAATTTTGATAAATTAATTCATTGACTTTGAATTTTCATACATGGGACAGCTTGGTTTACTCGTGACCCATTTGGTGCAAAGTAAATGGCGGAACGGAGAGTTTGTACCTGGACAGGTGAGCACATGTAGTGTGAAATATACCTGTGACCGACTTTACTTAAAATCTGTTGACTAATTGTTTGTTCTTCATTTAATGGCAACTGATGACGTATATTAAATGCATATAGTGTTGGACAATTAGTTTAATTAAATGCAAAAACGTACATGCGTGTACTTTATGATTTATAACAGCAATTTTTCATTAAACGTTAAAAAATATATATATTTATTTTTTCTGCTTTATCCTAAAAGAAACCAGTGTATGCGGGAAGAACAGGAAGTGCTCTGTTTTCAGGCACGCGCAGACACTTATGCATTCAACACACGTAGCGCCATTGGTTTGACCTCAGGGTCACATGATAGAAATTTAATCAAACTTTGATTGAAAATATTCAAATAGATCTTATTTTTTATCTGTAAAAAAATCAAATTGTGATTACTTGTACAAAGACAATACGACCAACACGCCTAGATTTGGTCAGGACTTTTAATACACGATTATACAATACTTGCAGTATTTCTTGATAACAGAGAAACTAATACTATCGATTGAACTGATTCCAGGGGAAACTCCCCTGCCTATGGCTATTGTCTATTTCATTTGTTTTATAATAGACTTTGTTTGACGAAATTAACATATAAGAAAATTCTATGCATGAAATAATTATTTCGGTTTTGTTTATGAACCAATACAGATGTACGTGATATTTCTTTTTTTCCCCCATTTTTTCTCCTATGTAATGAATTATTATTCATATGTATTCAAATATCGAAAACTGTAATTTTTGTTTTACAAACGCATATATTATGCATCTTAGTTGATTCCTTATATACGTGTATCATATAAGAAAAAAAAATAAACCCTTTCTTTTTCCTTAGTTACAATCATTCTTTATTGTCTTTCACAGCTGAAAGCTTCAAAGGAGTCACGAGAAATGGAGTTCTGTATTTTTGACGACTAGGTGTTGTATTATATTTTGCACAGATCTATAAACAAATATAAGCATGAATTGTAAATTATTTATTTATAATACACAAACTACTGACTAAGTATATAGGTAACCGTCAGGAATAGAGATGTCCTATATATACAAACACATGCATTTTCAGCAATCTACATGTATAAATTTACAATATACGTCCCAAGTTATCATTTATTTCTGACTATAATGTCACATTATATAGTATATGTTGTATAATATTTGCACAACGTCTAGCACCAGTAAATGGTATTTATGCGAGGATCTAAAGGAATAACGGAAGAGGGGGGGGGGTAGTACATTCTATTAGTAATTAGACTTAGACATTGGACTCCTTAAAAAATATAAATATGAACACTTTCTCAAATTGTGAGGAAGGGGTGAAAAAAAGCAAAGAAAAGAAGAGCATTATTTTCCTTCTATATGTACATTACTCCCCCATTCCTTATAAGTCTTTTTAATTATTGGGAATGTTTGTTTTTTAGTCGGATATTTTTGCATTGATTTTTTAGGGGAGGGTTGGGTTACATATATGGATCACTTGGGAAAAAAATCCCTGCATACACCTGGTACATTTTAGATGACATAACCTTAACTCCACTTCTTTTAGATGAGCTATGTAGTAGACAACTTTGCATATATCTCATTGCTATGCCCTTTTTGGTTGGTAGTTTTGATATATCATCTAAAAATGGTTATGTCAACCGACACAGAATGGTATTAGCTCTATATATTTAAACTTTTTGAAGTATTTTCAGGCCAAATCTATTTCTAAGAAAACCATATAAAAATTGCGAACCCATCATCGATAGCATCAGCTGTAGGAACACCTAGAACAGTCTGTTACAAGATAATTGATTTATAGATATTCAAATTCATATTTGGCTCCTAAGATGTGGTTTTTTTTTCTAAAGGTTGAATAGAAACATCGGTAAATCAGAGATCATGACCGCCATATACTAGTAAATGATAAAAACAGAATGACATCTTCGTGCTTTGTTAACACTGCATCAGGTGTGATTCATCAATTCTTTGTGAAATATATAATATATATATCTTAACAGTACAAGTACGAGGGTTGTTCGGAAATTATTGAGACAACCCAGATATTTTTCTTTCTAAGTTACGGATATTAGTGAAGATTGGCATCAACATTGAACAAACTGCAACAAATAATAAAACAAAGTAATATTAATTAGATATATTAAGTATTTTGTTTTTTTTACGGTACATTAACAAGTCGATGATATGGGTACCCGGCGCAGACATAAACTCGGCGATTAAAAAAAAAACCCTTTAATAACTTCTACTTATAAAGCGTCTGTAGACCAAAAATTGATAATAAAATATATCAAATTATATATGCTCATGTTGCTTTTTATTGTGTATAACCTTTGTGCAAGTTACACTTGTGTTCGAGTTGAAATACGGAAAAAGTATAAGAGTATTTTTACCAAGCCATAACAGTCTGACGACGCCGGCATATCGAATTTTGGCGTCAAGGCGGTGCAGCGAATAGGTACATGTATATCAAATTGGTAGGAAGTGGTTAGAATCTTAGACAAAGCCAATTTCAGTCTAAGAAACTGCTGAAACAAAAGCTATACTCTTGAAATAGGTCAATAGCTTCACTTTGTCAGGCTTCTTGACTGATATTTTAACTAGAATGACAACACAGGGACTTAATAACAAGTACTTATAGCACATCAACTGATGCCAATGGTTGTAAAATATTTACACAATGACCGTAACGGATGTTTCACAGTTATTTGACTTTCGGATAGCACTAACTCAAGTTTTGTACACAAAAAAAAATCAAGAACAGAGAAAAAATGTAAATGTGTGATTCCTAAAATGAATACAACGTTAAAATGATGTTGGGATACGTTTGCAGTAACTGTTGCAGTTGCTCCGGGTCACCGGACGTAGGCAAGTTGGTCAGCGTATATTGTACTAGGGATGATCAAATGATGTCATGTACAAGATTTTTTTTTTCACTTAAAAAATTTTATCCTGGTGTACTTTCTGGAGAATTTTCAAAGCTTTAACTATTTATTCAAAGGTATAAGAGTAAATGTCTCAATAATTTCCGAGCAGCCCTCGTATATTCGTAAGTTTGCGGGGCTTAGCTTTAGTAAGTTGGTTTAACGCACTTTTCGTGTTAAAACTCGGTGGGTTAATCTACAATATAAAAGACCCAAGTTATAAATAACCAGATAACATCCTTTTCTGTGACATCTCATACCAAGAGTACAAAGCTTAGAGGTTTTTTGTTTTTTGGAGGGGGGGGGGGTTGTGAAAACTGAAAACTCGAGGGTCACATGTCATACTTAGTTTTCAGTGGCCTTAGGTATAAATTTAAAAAAAAAATGTATTCCGTTAACCTCATCTGGTTACATCTTGTTATGAGCCGGAAATAATCATGATGGGACGTAAAGCAGCACACAAACAATTTTTATCATTTTTGGGGGCTAAATATGAGATGATTAATGTACCTATTTGAACATTCGTAAACGTATAATTATATAGTGTTCATTTACGTATTATCATTGGAGGTTCTGCAACATCAAGATTTGCTTTCCCTCAACAAAAAGTTTTCAAAATTAACACATATTTAAAATATGTTAAATTGATGGCTTCCGATTTGAAAAAAAACCCACAAAATAAGCCAAATTCCTTAATTAAGAAAGATGTGTGACTGTAAATATATTGCTTAGCTAATTTATACGTATGCATTTATGAGTATTGATATATTTTCGAGAACAGTTCAACCAAGGATTTCCAAGTACTGTACGGTCTGCATTCATTAAGGAGTACCTGACCCTACATTCGACTCTCTACATGTACCTTGCATGTGACATTACGACAAGTCAAATAAATGTACCGTAAAAGATCAAAAACAAACAAACAGACAGGTTGTACAACGCCAACTAAATCACGAATTTCATTGAGATTTTGACAGCTGAACTAAGGAACTGTACTATTGAAAATACAAGGTCATGTTAAAGGTCAAACGGAGCAGCCTCGTTCTGAGTAGAGAACACTAGTGTTGTAGTAGTTAGAATTACGTCTTAGTAAGGGAGGTAACACCTGTTGGCACTGGATTTAATGACCCCCAGTCACTTGAACATTTGAAGAATAGAGCCATAATTGCATTTACTCCGTCACGATGTCAAAATAAGCAGTATATCAATAAATTATGACCCCGTGGGTGTAAATGTTTCTTTCTCAATAGTCTTAACCAACACATTGACAGCTGAATCAAATGAAAAAAATTAAAATGAGGAGAACATTTTACTAGGAATAAATTCCACAAAAAGTGAAAAAAGATCATTACGAACAGTAAATTGTGACAAAAGAAGAAAAAAGAAACATGGGAAATGCTAATGATCTAATTATATATAGTGATAATGTTTTACTTAAATGCAATTTCTAGAACAAGTGCCACCTATATGCATGGTAAGGCTTAAACGAGTGAAAGAGGATCGTGATACAACGTTTATCGGGAAAAAAAAACTCAGAACGAAAAAAAACAACCCTAAATTAAGAAACGCGTTTAATAGCAACACTTTAAAATTAATTTTGCATGCGGTTTCCGCAAATGGCTTTATGCACAGTTTCCTGAATGGAGGCCCGAGGTAATGCTTAAATAATTCCATCATTAATTATGTAAAGCTGTCCTGGCAGGGTTTGTGAATGAAGAATGCATTTTCTCTAAGTCACTCCTGCTTATTTGGCTGCTATGAAACCTTTACACGGCTTAGTCGGGTCGGGCCTGTAATTATGCGAGTGGACGTAGACTGAGTCTACCTGATAATCTTAAGTAAATACTTGAAGATTGACAGCGAACCACTCCACGCTGTACAACTCTAAAATATATATCAACCAAGTTTCATTCAGTAAATGGCGCGTCGACATTGACCTAAAAACAAGTATATATTTTTTTTGAAAAGAAGAGATATCATGCAGGCAACATAACCGGTTATTCACTCGCTGTGTATTTTTCCCCTTGTCATATATATTGTAAATTTTGAATTGGTACATTATGACAACTAAATGTAAATCTTGCAGTTTACACCCACACGTACAGTAAATTCAAAATTCACAACATGATATATCATCCTGAATGAAGTTGCCTCCTGTCTTCGTAATTTGTATATACTGGTATCTGAATAAATGGAAAACATCCTATTCATGTCTGGAGAGTTGTTTGTGCATATTTGTGTTTGTTTTTGATGTGGTAGTTCATCGTTATGTTTCAGGAATGAAAAAAATATCCCAAAAAGACCTTTGTCGCTGTTTATTTGATTCAACTGTCTCGTTTCACTCTTTATATAATGAATTATGGTTAAAATAAAATATAAAAAAAACAACCATGAAAGACATAGCAGTGAAAAATAACCTTTACACTAATTAACCGTGTACAACATGGGATGGGTCCGTTGCTACTATTATTTTAGGACCAACTGTTTTTAGCTTGGAATTTTATCAAACGACGCACAAAGTCTAAAACAGCGATTATATCATTCAACAATTTTACCTGGAATGGTAAAATTGTACTCTTTAACTCATCGTTTCTTTTGACGTTGAGTAAATTCGGCAATTTGATATATATGACTACACTGTTTTCAAAAAAAGTAAGACAAAGTTCGAAAAAGCACAAAAAAGGCCTGGATCCGGGACTACCCGTTTAAACACTCTTGCATAATCTGACTCCATTCCATCGTCGCTTTCCTGCACTGCGCGCCAACTAACATCGGGAAGCTATAAACATCCTGGATCCGCCTCAACAAACAGCCATGACCTTTAACCTTGAAGCTAAGAAGTTCATTCATTTCTTGAATCAAAAGTTGGTTACATGTGCACGCTCAAAAAGCGAGCGTTGACACCGGGTTGCTCGCGCTGCAGATTGATGGAGAATTAAGTGGAGTGTTGGCCCATTTCATTTTATCCAGGGTAGCGCAGGAGTTCCGTCAGGGTGGGTTTAATTAATGTCTCTGGCTTATTTATCCTTTGTCATAAAACATAGCCGGGTTGTCATGCTTTTGGAATTGAGGAGAGGGGAAGGTGCATATGTTGTTTTATACATTGAAAGCTTGCAATTTGCAAGCGATATTGTATCAATATGTTAATAGGAACCTAACCCGTATCCACGACTGTTTTCTCGAACCTTCAGATGTAGCATGTTTCACAAAAGGCAAACGATTAGAAAATTATATAAGGCGTGCTTAAGAATTTCAATAATTCTTATATACCAATTATGTACTAGTTTATAACACATTGCCAGAAGGGAATAACCTATATGAACTAGCTAGTTAGATACTGAATTCAATGACCTGTCGTGTTTTCGACAATATGGTTGCACCTCGGTCATATCTCCATAAACGAAAGGAATTGCTTATTCATTAATGACCATTTGAAATAAAATTTATGGACTAGTTTTAAATAATGAAGTAAGAAAAAGAAAACCGCTAAAAAAAAATATGTAATTATATTACATAATAATTATGTTTAAACCGAAGCATTTTCACATGGACAATTACTGGTGTCGGTTTCGCCCATTATGCCTCGATTTGCAAACCAATGCATATTTCATGCCGGGAAATGTCACATTCCTGAAACTGAATGCAAATCTATGTAAAGACGTGTCTAATTAAGCTCATCCTTTGTACTTTAAGAGTTAGAGGAATTTCTGTCGCTGCAATATCCGATATATATTTCAAATGTCTCGGAAATGTCGCCCGGAAGAGAGAGGAGGGGGGATACGATTTTTGATTGGCTTTTGTCGATGGACAGTCGCATTGTCAATGTCATTGTCGATTTTAACTCCTAAAGCTGAGCTATCGAGCTTTTTAAGCCGACTATAGTGGGTTGCAATGCCCCTAACATCCGATTTAATCTGTGTCTCTTCCTATCCACTGTCCAAAGCGAAATCGTCGTAATTTTACCGGGGGCAGATTATCAGATTATCATTAACTTTGGTCTAATCCTTTCTAGCGTCGTTTTTTTTTTTGTTTTTTTATTTTTGCTATATCATCATTGTAGTATATGTAGCAGCAGAAAAATAATTTGACCAAATATTGACGTGTACTTTTATATCTGATTTTGCCAAATTGAATGTATTTTATATAATAAAGAATAATTAATGGACTTTCTTACTTATGATTTGTCTCAGTCGTTTCCTTTTCATTATTTTAAAAACATCACCACAACGGCAATAAACTACGTCTAATGGCCGAGTTCTAAGGTTTATTAGAATATATTCTATTCTTGAAAAAGAACCACTTATCTTATTTTTTTAGAAATGACATTACAAAGAAAGCTGTGTTCGGACTACCCCCGTTGACCACTTCATTCCGGAATTGATGACCAGCGGGGAACCGCCGGTTTCCTGTTTTATACATCCCCTGTTCTCTCGATTTGGTCACGTTCGATTTGGAGTTTTCCGTCTCACGCCGGACACAGGTGCCCAGTGATTGAGTCCTCACAGTCAGTCCTCGGGGGGATCTTTTTTTATAACTCCTTTCTATGCAGTGTCATTTATCGAATCGTGATAAGATTTTCAAGGTGGTCCTGTTATTCGCCACCTGGGAGCATTCTGGGTTTTAATCGAACGCACCTCGATTTATGATGGCCCAGGATTGGACAGTATGGAAATAGAGGTGTCTTGTATGCTTTTATTATCTCAAGAACTGAGAAAAGCACTATTCATATAAACTTCATGATATCTCGTGTAGATAGGTATATGAGGCGAACGACTCTTCAAAATGCCCGCACGTGTGGGGGAATATTGTTTCCGATTAAATCGGGCAAACGCAAAGGATTGAACAAGTTTATTATAAATCATTATATGAACCTTCTTTGTTCTTCCTTGCTTGTTGTGCCATTTGATCATGCAGTTCTAAAAAAATTGACATTTTGTAATTAAATTGTTAGGAATTGTAACGTATATTATTTCATATTTAGATTGACATATGATATAGAATGTTGATATTTTGCCTCTTTTTTTTTTTGGAATGGTTTCAGTTCTATGCAACACGTCTTGCAAGGTAATAACTAGTACAATGTAATATGTCGTGTTCAGTGCAAGTGTAATAAAATGTTTTGATTTCTAGTTCTACATATTTTAGTCACAATGAAATGAAAAGGACTGGATGCAAGTTCTAAAGCTTAAATCGTCAGTTTAGTGTATTTAGATTGCGTGAAGAGGCCATGGCGATGGGCATAATAACAACAGCAGCAACAATAACAACAACGACAAACAACAAGAACAACAACAACAAAACAACAACAACAACAAAGGAATAAGTTAAACGTTAAATAAGTTAAATAAACGAATGCAGGACGAAAATTAAGGGGTAAAAGGAAACTTTTACCATTGTTAACTTTTCACTCACAAGTCCTATTCTGTTACACGTACATTGTTTGAAGTTTGGGGTGCGAAAACAGCTACAGTGTACATATTGCTTTGCTTCTAATGACTTTTGGAATGGGTGTTATGGGTTGAAAATAATAAAATTTCGAAAAGATGAACATATCATTAAACATTTGAGTTACATTGAAATAAATTTGCAGAATGTGCGAAAAAACTACCCCTTTATTCTTGTATCATTGGTTTTACTAGATTTCAAATGTTGAAATAAATATGCGTTGTGTTTTTAGCTCACCTGAACTGAAAGCTCAGGTACGCTATTCTAATAACTTTTTGTCCGACGTCCGCCTGTCTGTCTGTAACTGTTTACATTTTCGACTTCTTCTCCATAACCACTGAGCTGATTTGAACCAAACTTGGCACAGAGAATCCTTAGTTGAATGGGATTCACATTTTTTTTTAAATGAAAGGTATATGTGGCGTATTTTAATGAATAACAATAATAAGATCTGATTATTTGCTTCATTTATTTACTTAAAGATAGGACTTTCACACAAATTACGCTTTATAAGTCAATTGCATAACAAAGATACAAGAAATCAAAAAAATATTTTTTATTTTTTACCGGCACGGTAAAAAATACAAAAGATTTGAATAACCCCGCCTTAAATGGGTCACGTGACATCCATCTTGGTCTATCAACAAGAATGGCGACGACGAGAATGATAGGTATACCGTTAAGTTTGACAGATTTGGCAATGAAAGAAAAAAGAGACAGACTGACAAGGATAGGAACAAAGGGAAGATTGTCATCGGAGACCATGTAGATTGATGGAACAGGAATTAAAGTCGATTTAAACTTAACTCTCCATGATGAAGTTGTAGGGGTTTTGCTAGTCAGGTTCGTCCTCCATGTGTACCGTGTCTTTACTTTATAAGTTTTAAACCACAAGTGGATTTTCGTTTAGAGGAATTTTTGAATAAATAATAAATAAACACTCTCAGTACATGCATCCCTCATGGAGAAGGGTATTTATTCCGTTTACTGTGTCGATGATGCTAAAATCGTGCTTCGTCTTTATTCCACTAAACAATTTATATCGTTCTATATTAATGAATATCGGTATAATAATGCTTCGAGTATCATCTGATTTAAGAATTTTTTAATTTAAGACATGAAAAACGTGATTCTAATTTGTAAACAAACTCTTCTTCCATCGTGTTTTCAATGCTAGGTTTTCCCGCACTCATGCGCAGTGGCGTTATAAATGGCGGATTACATTAATATTCATCAGACGTGTAGCAAAGTTTAGAGACAAATAACTAAAGACATGCAGAACATGTTTTATGGGCCTAGAGTTTTTGAAACGTCTAATTATAAGAAGTATTACTCAAACTCATGTCAAAATTTTTACTCCAAATACGCCACATATACCTTGAAGTAAAAGCATTTGTTTAAAGGGAGATAATTAAGAATTATTGAACATTTGTTGGTATCTTTCAAATATCTTCGTCTGAAAAAACAATTTGCCAGAAAAGCTTGTTACTTGTGTGGAAGCATCCTAAGCTAATAAAAAAATCATATTCTCAAAAACCAATTGGCCACTGAAGCTGTATCTTGTGTGGAAGCATCCTCAGTTAGGGTAGACTCAAGTGTGTTCAAATCATAATCCCCGGGGGTAGGGTGGGCGACAATGTGGGAAGTGGCAATATTTACATAGAAAAAAAATTATTCTTGTAAACAAGACATACTGTAAACAGTACATGGTTTTACTAATATACGAGCATCTTGATATATATTATGCTTAGACCCTGGACAATTTTTGGGCCCCACCAGGGGCTCAAAGTTTGAAATATGTTTATAGATATTTGTTTGTTTAAGATCTTCTTGAGAACTGTAATACTCATTATATGATATGACTTTGAAATAATCCTGCTCAAAAGTGGCTCAATATTCAACATAAAAATATCTGAAGAAAATATTTGAAAATATTTTCATGCAGGATCTTTTCTACTACATTGTACAGATATCTTGTATATGACTTCATATTAAATCTGATACCATTATCGCTATTGCCGCTCAGGTGAGCGGTGTGGTCCATGGGCCTCTTGGTTTTTTATTTTTAAATCTTTTATTATTTTTTTTTTTTATTTTCAAAATCCTATATGATAATAGCGATAAATTTGATAATATTTACATCTTAACAGTAATAAATTACATGTATAATACATTTCACAATATTTTCAATACAAAAAATGTCCGTTATACTATAAAGATATATGCATGAAATTCATGTAATTAGTCAACTCATCTTTTCCGGTGTCACATGAAAGCCTTGAGTCTCAAGGTTATAATTATGCAGAGGTAATAACGGCAGATTTTGTGTCCAATTTATATTGACATACACTGGATAAAAGGAAATATTTCAATTCAAATTAACAAACTCATAAATATTTCAAAATATGCCAAATTCACAATCTTTATTAGACGAACTTATTATAATTATAATCAAGTATGTCTACAAACATGTAAAAAACATCATGTAACAATTTTCAAGAAAATATTTTAAATTAATTAATCATTGTGTTCGTCTTGTTTGATGTTTTGAATTATTTGTAAGCGGTTAATGTGGCTCACTATATAAAGCTTGAAAGACTTACTGGGTGGTTTGAGAAACCTGTCGATATTGATGTGGATAAAAGTACATTATACTGATCAAATTATTTCACTTATAAATTTTCAGTTCTTACTTTAAAACCCTGAGATACAATGCTAATGACAGTACAAATATCAATAGTTTTAATACTTTCTGGCAGAAATGGTCTCTTATACTTTAATTTAATGACATATTTTCCAGTAGATATGTAATTTTAAAATCTTTCTCCTTTTTTCTGTCCTTCCCTTGTCCTTTTTTATCTAATATATTATAGAGCAACAATGACTTGATCTATTATTGATAGAAGTTGTTCATAAGAGAAAATCCTATCCTATATTTTCCGTAACTTTAAAACATTATACATGTACATTTGTACATAACTGTGTGCATATTTCCTTTGTTGTTGTTGTCTCCTAAATTGCTGATTATTTCTTTTTCGTAATAAGTTGTAAGTAAATTTGTTTTGTTTTTCTAATTATTCGTGTCAAATTTTATGTCTTATTACTTTTTGCTTGTTTACTTGTTTGTTCAATTATAAAAAAAAATAAATACTTTCACAGGTTTAAAATTTTCAAATTTTGCAATATTTGACCAAAAATATGTTTGAACAATTTTTGGGATGGTAAAAATTATAAAAACTTCAGCGGGATTTGAACTCATCACTCACAGATTAGTGGTTACCACTCTAACCAATTGCGCTACACTGTTAGGTAACAATTAAGTTTAGAAAGAATTTTTTTTTGAAAATTAAATCATACTTGATTTTATTGTTTATTTTGATAGGAAGTAAATGTACACGTGTTCGTCACAATATGTAGGTGTCCCATACCACTTTAAAGTTTTTTTTAAAAAGACACAACGTCACCTATATTTACCTATTGTTACAGTTAGTATGAATCGTTTTTGGTTAAATGGCATCATAGCTCAGTGCAGTGGTTAAAGTATCGGGCTTGTGAACCGCGGATCACGACTTCAAATCCGCCTGGTGATTTTTTTTTTTCATATTTACTAAATTAAAATTTTTAAAAAACCATAATGTTTATCCGAAATAGCACACTTTTTTGCCTATTTTACTTACATGTATTTATTTAGTACATGTATTTACATTTTATGGATTTTGCAATCTATTTAAAATTACTTTTTTCTGCTGATTTGAGAATCTCAGGGTCTAGCGATCCACTTTAAGCCAAATTGCTTATCCGATTACATTTTTATATAACAATAAAAAATAGAAGAAAATAAGAGATTAATCGATTACATGAAATATATTTTAATTATATAGAACTTGCAATTAAATACAAAATGTTTTATGCAATGTCCTATTTTACAATTCGTTTCATTAGATTAAATTTTTAAGCTTCTCTCCTTCCCGTCCGAGTTTCTTTGAAAGAACTCTCTATCATACTTTAATTACGACGACAAAATGAAATTATGAAATCACACGTAATTCATTAATAATTAATGCAGTCCACACGTGCATTCACATTTTGTTATCGTGTATCATATCTAGTCATACATGTAAACGCGATTTTCAGACACGATCTTGTGATTAATAATTATTTATTTGCATGAGTATCTTATGATTTTAGTTAATTTATCACACAATTTTATTGGAAAACAAATTTGTCATATATTTGAGTTCAAGGAAGCAAGGTTAAATGGCATTTAAGTAAAATCGCTCATTAAAATGTTGACTGTATGGTCTGTATCCTTTAAAAAAAATCCATGTTGTATTATACGTTTATATAAGATATATTCCTTGTTATTTGAATTAATTTAAAAGTATTACATTTTCTTGAAACTTTTATGTTACCAATGTATTAAAAAACATGCATGTTGTTGTGTGTAGTATCACTTATAAAGAGAAGGATTTACTGAGCAGCAGCGTCGGAAGCAAATTTAAAACGTGTGGGGGGGGGGGGGGGGCTAGACTTGTCAGAAACCTTGACAAGCAAAAAAAAAAAGGGGGGGGGGTATGTCTAACTTTGCAAAAAAAGTGGTGGGGGGGGGAGCCCCCCCCCCCCCCCCCCCCCCGGTTCCGACGCCTATGCTGAGAAGGAATTTATTAAAATTAGGTCGAGCACGTGTACAGAGAAATCGGGTACAATCTGGTTGTATTATGATGTCCTCTGCAACAAAAAAGTCAAATAGCAATGGGTTACATGATACATGTTAAATTTATATATTTTTTTAGTTGTATACCCTTGTCGTGTTTTAGAGGTTTTCACCACTGCGGGGTTTTTTGCCACCGCGGAGATCAAATAGCTTGCGCTCTTGTTTTCCTAGTAACCAAGGGGAGGCAACCCAAGACACTGGAATTCACTATCAAAAATATCTCTTCAGAAATGGATATTAACTTTCAAAAGAACAACGTTTCTTTTTCTTGAAGTGTCGTCTAACCAAAGATAAACAAATACTATGATACCGTTGTCGTATTCAGTGAAAGTTTTTTTTTCCTGATGGGTATCAAATCCCGGGGTGTATGCTTTAGCGGGATGACGGCACCCCCTGCTTAGATGCCCCCCTCCGATGTGGCTCATTTTGACAAACAGTACCTTTACATCTAAATGTTATGACAATGTAAATGGCGCAACAGACATCCGAATCATGTCAGCGTTTTGAAGCACAGAGTTATGTACACAAGCCCCTTGAGTTTTTGGTAACTCGATCTTTGAGATCAACAGTTTGACACCCTCGTTTCTGACTGTCTGTATATTGGTTTAGATTGGCTCAAATACCCAACTTCCTATGCTACAAACATTTTGACACCCAGTTGTCATGTTTAGATAAAGGGGGAGACCTTTTTTATAAGGAGCGGTAAGAACAATGTCGTAAAAAAATCTGGAGCCATATATATATTGTGTAACAACAGTTAACCAGATTTTAAGAGTACAGTGCATGTCAAAAAGTACACCGATCATAATAAACCTAAATATGTCTGCGTTGTTAATTACATGTAGATGTACCAAACTATATGAATTAAGTTAAATGCGCTTTCTTTCCTAGAATATATCCTTAATTATAGCCACATTTTCTTGGGACATACTAGTATGCATGATAATATGTCCATGCATATTCTCTTAATTAGGATATATTCATAATTGTAATATGATACCTTTCTTTGAATATAATTATCCATATTAATAATGCACATATATTCCTAGTCTCACCGCACTTTATACATACCTGTACATGTAGGTATAATCAAAATCTTCATTTAAGAAATAAACAGCAAGTTAAAAAGTTCACCGGGATATGAACTTTGTACATGTACGCGATGAAATCTTCTGAGAAGCCCGAAATACCCAAAATAATGACTTTAAAATTTTCTTCTTACTATGGCAATACTCTTTTAGAATGTTTGCGTAGTTACGACCACGCTTTTTTGGAATATACCCATAAAAATGACAACATTTTTTGAAGGTTATATAATTTAGCCGGTATTGTGATATTTTTCTTAAAATGTTTTCCGTGCTGTTTGTTGTTACCCACACTTTGTATGGGAAATGTGTTTTATTAATGTATTATAATATCGATCACTCCCCCTCTTGTATTTTTTAAAAAGATGAATCATTATAAAAATACATGATAAATATTACTATAATTTCGCTACCTTCATAGTATGTATAAAAAACCCCAAAGGATGTTTATATCTACATCTACATGAATCTCTAAATCGTTTTTAAAATTATTCATATAAGATGAGTAAATGTTCGTAAGTTTATTTTATTTTCAATAACTTTTTTAGCACATTAAATAAAGGGGTCAGCCAATTCTTTGAAAAATTTGTATATCATTATATTTAGATCTACCGAGTATGATTCCCTCTAATTCTTACGGAAACTTATAGTTAGCTAGTTCATAGCTCTATAGAAACAGCCAGACTGAAATCTACACGCCCCGTTTATCGATTGGTCGAAATCTACAGCGGCTGAAACTGACAGGATTGTTCAAAATCGACACACCCTGTTTATCGATTGGTCGAAACCTACAGCGACCTAAGAAAAATCACGGACTGCACGAACGATTTGGCTGTTTCTTTTAGCTAAAATACTGATGTACGTTAACAGGAATTTGGTGAATTGTACTTACTTTTTACAATCAATTTATTAATTTCTAAAAAGAAAAATGTAACTATAAACAATAAAATGCTTTCTTTGATAATTCATGCGGGTTATGAAGGTAGTGATCATTGCAGAAAAAATACATAACCAGCAAACGCGGGTTATGAATTTTTTCTGCAATGTCGCCACCTCCATATCTCGCATTAATCACCAAAGAAAGCATTTTATTGTTTAAATAATCTTTCCAAGAAATTGTAATCTTGCAATATACTTGAGGCTTTCAATATATAAAGTGAAATCTATTTTTGCTTTTATCTGTAAATTTCAATAAGATAATGATCATGCGCGGATTTAGAGGGATTTAGAGGGTGTTCTTGGGGTGGGTCCGGACTCCCCTTCCCTGGAAAATTCAAATTTCTTATAAATTTACATAGCAACATTTACGAAAATACATGTATTCCTCGGACCCCCTCCTGAAAATCCCTCGAACCACCCTGGAAACATTTTCTGGATGATGATGTAATAAAGTTATATAAGGATAAAAATTTTAAAACAGTTAGGCATACTTACGCCTGGAAACGAATTTGCTTATTATTTACTATGATATTAGGCACGCTTGCTGTAGAAAGAGAGATAACTCTGAAGTCAACCACCGTAAAACTCGGACATCCTCGTACTTTTTCCATCGATCAATACACTAAGTTAAAGTGACGTGTATCAACAGCAAGGCGCCAGGTGTGAAATAACAAATCTGATGCAAACGGTAATCCGGTAAAAATAGCCATTTGAAGAAATGAATGTATGGACTGTGCTTATGGCATTCAAATAAGACTGTATCTATGACAGAAAGGTGAGATAAATTACTTGACGATGTATTTCAGCACTATAAAATCGATGACAATATCCCATTGTCTTCTTGTTCATCTATATCAGAGACATAAATTTGTTATTTGTCTCTCTGTCTATATTTATAAAATCAGCTAATATTTTAATAACATTTCTATATGCAAATTTATTTAAAATGAAAAGTAAGTTTGATTATCCGATTTAAAATAATTAGTAACTTATTCAGCGTTATGCGAGATGGTGCAGGAAGAAGAGTTCCACACGTGTGAAGATCTCGAATTTTCTCGAACATACATCTGTACATGCATGGCGTAGACACGTATATAGTAGGCTAATTAATCGTACATGGTTTCACTTTCTTGACTTTTACACAGAACGGGACTTCTGTAATGCTGGCAAGATAATGACACACGACTGAAGTAAGGATACCTACAGGAAGGCATTGCTGAAGATGCAGGGGCTACTGCTGGGGGTAAAACTGGTGACATGTGTAAGTCTGATCCTGTTCTCAGTCAGCTGTTACAACATGGTGGTAAGGAGTGAGGAGGCTGTGGACAACACACAGAGTGGTGGCAGTGGATCCCCTCCTGTAAAGACCGACAAAAATCCCAATACCGTCACAGACAAGACGAGTGCCCTTACCATTGTGCCTGACTCTGATGATGATGAAGATGGTAAAGAGGAATAGAAACATGTATTTGATATTTTATACACTGTAATGATCTCCCATGATTTGTGGTGGAATGTGGTTTTGTTCATCCTATATGTTGTTCCTTATTTATAGAAAACTCACAAGCTGGGTATATATATAAAAAAAAAAATCATACATCTTAACAAATCATGGCCTTAAAAATTTTCTCAAACAATTTTTTAAAAATTGTTTTAAAAATTGTTTTACCACAATTTACTTATTTATCATATTTGGAATACATTAATTTTTTTTAACCCAAAGATATTGCTTAACTTCAACAGTATTGTATGATAAAGTTTTAAATGATAAATATATGTACTTGTATGGTTGAATAAATAATGGGATCATCTTATTTATGCATGAACAGCTACAGTGACCACAGAGGAAGATTTCAGCAACCTGGATGTTTTCTACCCTACAAAAGATTGGCAGGAGGTCAAGCCAGGTAAACTTAACTTACATGTACTAGAGAAAAGTCCTAGCTACCTTAGCGAATGTGTTGAGAAGTACGGTAAACCAACATCCATTCGCTGCAAATTGATTGGATGAGTCTACCAGTAAGAAACTAGATCTCAACAACTTATTTTTGCAACCCAGTTTATATATATAAATGTTATCAATAAGAAATATGAGAGATATAAAGCACATACTACACTGGTTGAGAAAAATTTGTAACAACCAGGTTCGTGTGAATCTTGCTAAATTTTCTTGGTGATGGTTGGGCTTAGTTTCTACTGGTATGATTGTCTCCAAGGCTTGCAGTCTACCTGCGGTCATGAACACTGCTAATACCTATACACAGAAAGCAAATTTATACTCAGGAAATAAATATACATCACATCATTCACAGTAAATTGCACTTACCAATATTTTTCAATTTATTCTAGGTCAAGCCGTTCCAAAAGGTCTTCACATTCGACTTAACATGGAGACGGGTCAAAGAGAGGCTAAGCTGATGGAGGGAGATGGTGGACTTAAATTCTGGAGCCAGGAAGGAAAACAAGGTAGACAGTCAAATCTAACAAAGTTGTCCTTCTTGAAATCAAAAGACAGCTTTTCTGGTTGCAGAAGGTTATTGAATTTCACTATTCTCAAATTATATCGATCCTGTGTTTTACAAGTTAGTAAATGTAGGAATATAGTCAAAGTATATACAAACAAAATACTGTATACAGGGAAATATTCCGGCCCCCTCCCCCCGTTTTGTTCTTGCCCCTTTCATCCTTGTTGTCAGTGCGAATTTATGACGGGGCAATTTCAAAACAATTTTTGAATTACTGTTAATTAGAAAGAGTATTATCACACAACTGTGTGTGGGCAAATTCAAGACGGGGCAGAACTGTTTGCAAGTATAGAAGGGGAAAAAAAAAACACAGGGTGAAAATAAACTGGTATTCAGAATGATTCTCTTTGCTTTTACTGTATGTATAGTATATACCCTACATGAATATTTAATAATAAGTGACATTATCAAATCTTCTGATTGCAAGAATAGTCAATACTAATAATTCATGACTGTTGGAATATAGTAATATTACTGACAAGTTATAATTCTATGTTTTACTTGTAGGATTTGTCAATACTGACAAGTTCTGATTCTGTATTCAAAATGCATTACTGACAAGTTATAATCCTAAGTTATAATCCTAGTATATTCTAACTGTAGAAATATTTAATACTGACAATTTGATCTTGTGTAATTTTAGTAAGAATTACAGTTAATATGAACAAGGTATGAACTTGTGTGTTTACGTATATACTGTAGTAAAAATCAATACAAAAACAATAAGCCATGATCCTATGCTTTAATTTTGGGAATAGACAATAATGATTAGTCAATATCCCATGTTCTATATGTATAGGAATATAGTCAATTCTGATTAGTCATGATCCTATGCTTTAATTTAAGGAATATTCTAAACTCAATACCAATTAGTCATTATTTTATGTTTTAACTAGGAATAGTCAATACCGACAAGGAGTTCTTTACCCCAGAAGACCTGAAAAAAGCACTGAAAGAATTCAAAGTCAACAAGATTGATGATGAAGACACAGCGGTAAGAACTGAGAGGGAATTAAATCTATTGTAAACCTCTTTGGGCTTTATTGCCTATGATCACCCCTGACCGTATTCGATCGCTTCATAATACTCAAAGAATGATTCCTTATTCCTTAAATAACATCATCCTATAAATACATGAAATTTCATAGTACCATTTAGAAAGTTTGATGGTGATCACACCTGAAAAGGAATTTTGTAGGTCCTTTATTATTACCTGGTACATTGTAGTATGTTAGTTGTAGACTGTTTTTTTTTTTTTATCCAGACTTGTAAAGCCTGGGCTTTATCAGTCTGTCTGGATAAAGGAAACATTTGTGTGTATAAAATATGATGAGAAATGACCATAACAATAAAAGTGTTAATTTCTATTAACAACTCTTAATCTGTTTATTAATAGCTGGTTCCACATCAATCTAAGTTTAGGCATACTTTTAATGTTGATAGACGATTATCACTTTATCACTGCATGATCATTTAAAGTTGATGTTGGTCTGATTTTATATCAAATTTTGTGAACGCTTTTAAACGATGGTTATGCTAAGTATGTGTATAATCAAGGATATTGCAGTAGTATTTTCTGGACAGTTAAGCCATATTTCAATGAAAAAATGATGTACAAAATGTACAAGAAAGTTAAAATTTTAAAATACCTGTAAGTTACATATAAAAGGCCAATATCAAGTTTTAGATTTTTGGGCCAACAACACTGGGAATTGATGAACACATTCAGTCGGGGAAGAAGGTACTTTCTGAATTGGGATGCAGTTTAATAATTCATGAAAATGAGCATGAACTATTCTTGAGACCGAGGAAAGTTCAATGAGTTGACCAGTCTTGCATTTGCTTTCTGACAGTGGGTTTCCGACAGCTCTGCATGTCAAATTCAAGCAGAACTTAAAAAAAAATAATACCCACTTTCTTACTGTAACAAACGAATTTTTACGAGAACTTTCGTTTATTATATATCATATGGTGACGCTCCTACAAAACATAATACATATATAAATTTCACAATCATAAAGCATCTCAATCAATTCAATTACTATAATGACACATATATATGTTCAATTACAATATTTTACTTTCCTGACTTTATAACTTTTATCTTATGTTGTATAAATGATGGTCATAAAAAGAAATAAACCTATTATAAATCTTACATTAAATTCTAAAATTGCAGATTAAAAATATACTCTGACAATATGTAAATACCACAATCAATAACTTCTCAAGTACACAAGTACCTACCCTAAATAAGGGTGAAAGGAACAGATGTTCTAATGATATACAGTTACATGTACTGGTAGGTGATATCTGAAACAAACCATTTAGACATGTAACATGCAAAATATGCATGTTTATAATTGTATAAAAATACATGTAAAATCAATATCACTGTACCCTTTTTAAACATTAGTCTGCATTTCAATCATGAGTACAATTCACTGTGAAACCTTTAAACTTTGTAAACTTTCTTAATAATTTCAACATATACTCTCATCTGTAATACAATGATTACTTTAATATCATTACTGATATAAACTAACTTTACATTCAATACAATATAGTAGCAGTACAATTATTTTACTTACAAAAGTTTTATGAACTGGCCTCAGCAATGGTTACAAACAAAATGGCTATTGTCCGAAATTTATAATCTCTATGATAATTGCAAATCTAACAAAATCAATTTCTTTATAAAATTACTTTCAAGAAAAATTATACATATCAGTACACTATATGAAATATACTTTACATTATTATTATCAAAATAATACTTACTCACATCAATGTTCAAAAAGTTCCAACCATTTTCCTATAGATTAACTAACAGTGATTCTATGATGTAATTAAAAAAACATGCAATGTTACATAAGCGTCCGTGGCCTACTGGATAAGACAGCAGTCAACAGTTCCAGCGACCAGGGTTCAATCCCCATTAGAATCTCATTTTTTTTATTTGAATTCTTTTAAACTTATATATAAAATATTGATAAAACATAGTATTTACAATTCTTCATCTCACATTATGTTAGGATTTCTATTAAAATCTGTTTCATTATCTTCATTATCTGAAGACTGAATTGAAAGTTTAAAAAAACCCAATAGGATATCATGCAAATCAATGTTTGGCATACAAAATTGAATGTAAATTCTGTGATAATTGTAGTATCGGGAAAGATGTTGACAAATGAAAGTTTTATTTGGAATGACATGGCGGGGTATACTAAAAGACATTATTAGAGAGTGGACGACTCATTGAAGCTTACAATGATAAACAGCGGGTAAAAACCTTTTTTTCAGAGCAGAAGATAAAAAGGGAATTGATCACATATACTTCATACAAGTTCTAAATTACATCAAATGGAAAATTGTGCTTAGATCCCATTGAGGAAATCTGCTGGTATCTAAAACAATTGTAATCATTGTATGCTTTAGTTCATCTTTTCTTCCTGTCTGCATAGTGATGTGAAGGATTAAACAGTTTTTGTTGGGTTTGCCTATGATAAATTCCTCATTATTTCGCAGTTTGTATAAATTTCATGAGGAAACTCATTTTGTACAAAAAAAAAAATCAGGCTTGGCTTTATATATTGATATTTTCGAGTAAATTAAATTTTGTTTTGTATTGGACAAAAGATGATGTGAAAGTCGTGAATCCTTCATGTTTTTCACAAATCACAACCATGTTTGTTTAGAGAGTAACAGACCTATTGAAGCTTACAATGATAAATAATTTTAACATTTTTACTGAGCAGAACAACGAAATCGAATTGCTTCCATATTTTGATGCATTGATCAAGCTCTAAATTGCATCAAATAGAAATTGTGTTCAGATCCCCTGATGGGTACCTGCACTATATTAGGCTATTGTTATCATCTTGTGCTTTTCTATGTTTTTGCTTTTGAATACAGTGTATTTAACAGTTTGAAATGCGTTGATACCTCAGCTGTTTGTATGTGCACAGAGACCTTTAAAGTAATTCAGTTTGGATATGTTACTTCAATTCAGTTCTCTATTGGATATTAAGAGGTTGTGCTTAGGTCACACCTTCAAAGTTTTTCACAACCATGCTTTGTATTTGATTAAGAATATTATGCTAAGGCCATACATGTATATATGTAATTCAGTTTGGATATGTTACTTCAATTCAGTTCCATATTGGATATTAAGAGGTTATGCTTAGGTCACACCTTCAAAGTTTTTCACAACCATGTTTTGTATTTGATTAAGAATATTATGCTAAGGCCATACATATTCATATGTATATTCAGAGTTTTCCACAACCATTACAACAGTGACAATTATTACACCCCTATATTGAAAGACGTACATGTGAAAGAACATGTATCGTTTGTTCGACAGTTCCTGCAATCAAAATTCATGCCCACACATTTCATACTGAGACTTTCCCAGTTTTATACATTTATTAATAATATCGTAAGTATGAAAACTATTGATGTTGAAGATTTTGTTTAACATTCATCATATTCTTACAAGCCGTCTTATAAGGAATAATGGTAAAATTGTGTATTTTGTATATTGTTACATGATTATTTATTGGAAATCTAATTACAACTGGCAGGAAGAGAGAAATTAATAGCTGATATAAATCTTTGATTTGAAATGATGATGATGATGATATGTGTATGTATGGTAACTAACATTTGGTAGTAGGAAAATATGTAATTTATGTAATATAGATAATATTGAAGAAAAAGATGAACCCAATTTTTTTAATCAATTATTTAGTTTATTGTATGTAAATTAAGAGACAGAATTTTACACACAAGACCAGGTGTCTTTAAAGTACAAGCACTGTTTGGTACATGTAGTACAAATTCAAGTACTAGTACTCAAGAAATAAGTACCCCGTATATATACTCTAGTAATGAAAAAAGTTTTTCTTTGTAAAATGTTATCATAATATTAATTGTTTAAATTTAAAACTTAAAATTTAAATTTAAAAATCAGTACGCCATTTATATGTCCTGTATAATTCTACATACATGTGTGATATGGATGTCACTATGTCATATTATATGCATTGTAAATCCTGTGGGAGGTTTGATTGACAGAACAGTAAATGAAAATAAATCATATCTTGCAAAAGCACGTATCCGTTGTCCAACAACGTGAGGTTGTATAAGACACTTTTATAACAAATTATAGTCCCACTGATATTGCTTTACATGTCGAAATATATATGTAGGAGTTGAGCGGTTGTAGTGAGAACAAAGCCCACAACACGTGTCAGGGAAGAACACGTTATTCAAAAGTAATTCAGAAGGTAGCAGCATCTCTTATCACTGTCCAGAGCCCACAGCTGCCCAGGGGCTTCCACTGCTAGCCCAGTGGGACTGATGCCCAGACTGGCAGTGTCCAGATATCTCAGCGCCCGCCCATCTCTATCTATCACATGAATCGTCTGGTTTCCTCGGTCCGATATCAGAATGTTCCCATTCGAGTCGCTTGTTAGAGAATGCGGCTTGAAATTCTTTAAAATGTCACTGTTCTTGTATGTAAACCTGTAGAGCCCAAATCTGTCGAGGATTTCGATGGAATCTGTCTCTTTGTCCACTACCCAGATGTCTCCGTTCAGATTCTCCGTGACAGAGGTCGGGTAGGCAAACAGAGCCTCGCCTGACTCTTTCTGGTAGATCCGTAAAGCTGTCTCCCCTAGCTTATCATACTTCAAGACTTCTCCCGAACAATCCTCGGCTTGCACCACGGACACCAGAATCTCGCTCTTTCGCGTCACGTGAAGTCCTGTGATGATATCAAAATTAAGATCCATAAAGATGGTTCGGACCTGGTTGGACAAGATTTTGACGATCTGGTTGGGACACTTTCCATCTCGAGCCACGAGCAGTCCATTAGACAAGACAACAGCTGGCCCACGAAGTCCAAACTTCTGAAACACCTCCATTTGCACATTGCCGCTTTCCTTACTGATCTGAAAACCATACCTGTCCCCGCTGATGAGCAGCTCCTTTTCATTGGCTATTGTGACAGAAGACAGGGGAGAAGTTCCCCGTATTTCTATGACCTTCTTGATGGATATTGGTATTTTCACGGGTGGCAGTGTTCTTTTTCGTAGATCGCCCGGTGCCCCAACGCTGAACTGTCCAAAGAAAGTTTCCAATCTTTCCAAGGAAATTTCATATTTTTCGAACACTGTAGCCTCGGTATGGATAGCAATGTCTTCTTCCGACGAAAGAGCAAACAGGCGCTGCCGTATGTTTTTAAGCAGAAGCGGAATGTTTGCTATGTGATGCTTCTCCAACACAACTTGCATTTCTTTGATGGTCTTTTGTAATTGTATATAATTTTCCCGCTTCGATGCCAATGCATTTTTGATCGGTTGCTTTTCACTCTTTATGACCACTTGCAACATTTTCTTCAGTTTTTCCTCTAGTGTACCAATGCATGTTTTAAAAGCCTCTGCTTGATCATGGATCTCCGTTTCCGTAGCTGCTTGGTTGTTTTCTATTTCCAACAACCTTTTCTCAAGAATTTCACACTCTCTCAAATATTTGGGCGTTACGACTTGATCGAAATCCTTCAAAAGGGTCTCAAATTCTTTTGGCTTCGTCTTGAAAAGTTTATCGAGTTGGTCGAACTCGTGGCCGCGATGATTGTCGGTGACACATCTGGTGCAGACGATCTTGTCACATGTGACGCAATGCATCTCGCAGAGCTTGTTCTGGTGGACGGAACACTTCATGTCATCCAGAATGTCATAGGAGGAGGCCTGGCTCCGTCGTATGATCTCGTGCTCCTGGGAGGCTATGCTTTTGGAGTGGATCTCGGAGCAATGCCCGCACATGGTCTCTCTACAATGCATGCAAAACTTCGTAGCATTCTCATTGGTACCGCACAAATCACATTTGATGGCGTATTGCTGTTGCTGTTCCATCGCCCAGAGTCTGTCCTGAAATAATAAAAATACCAAACAACTGAAACATTTCATTTTAAATTCTTTAATACTCATTGCCTTATACGTATTTTTTCACACAGTCACATGTTAAAGGGGTCTAGACACAGTTTCAGCTCAAAGTTTTAAATTTTATTTTCCCATCTTTAATATTTACAATGGTTAATATATGTATTTTTAATACTAATAAATTCAAAATTTGAAAGTCAAATTAATATTAAGGTACACACAAGATACAGAGTTTGAATTTTTGGGAGTTGATTTTAATCAACTCTCCTATGCAGTTACTCTAGCAAACCGAAAGTGAAACAGTGTTTGGACCTAAGCACAAATCATCACCGCTGACAAGAGTTAGTTCTTGAAAAAATAGATAAATGCGGTTTAATGTATGCTGACCCATTGTTTTTCAAGAAAATGTATTTATAAATACCTTGAAAATAGCCAGATTTTAAATAGTACGAACAATTTAGATATTTTTTTGTAATCGTATGTATTCATACGCCAGAGCATTCAACCAGACGCTCGGCTGTCTCCGTAAATCTCCGACAAGTAGAGAGTCTCTCTCGGTAGTCGGAGAATAACGGAGACAGCCGAGCGTCTGGTTGAACGATACTAGAGTTCAATATTGCTTGAATCCAGACATGTGTACAATTTTTAGAAATATTTCGATTACTAATACATAGTTTGATGGAATTAATTATATATATAAATATTACACAACATGATTCATATGGGGTTTTCTCGAAATTCTTGTCGAAAAAGTCCGAGAATTCATATTATAAAAATGTGCGTAATTTAAATAGAGATTAGAAATTACTTGTCATGCTAAATAACATATCGTTGATTCTAAAATAAATAATAATCGATAAAATCAACTCCCGTCAGTACTTCAGTACTTTGATTTGGTTTTGTAAACGAAGCTCGAGTCTTGGTATTGTTTACACATGTGTTTTATTGATATAAGTTGCTTTCTTCTGTTGATTTTCATTATTTATGAGCACATTGAATCAGTTTGTTTACATAACAATGCATTCTTACCTCTGTATCTCTCTTATAACTTTACTTTTAACATTCAAATTTTGGTCAATCATTCAAAATGCACAAGTAAACCATTCTATACATAAAAAATGAAGAAGAAAAAAAATGATCTCAATCGTGTCCAGGCCCCTTTAAACATGTTCAGATGAATAGGTAAATGATATTGGGAAGAAAGTTGTCTTTCTATAATCTGGGTATTTCTTTACCAGGTATTTGGTGGGAGGTTTTTTTGTTGTTATTACACCCATGACGTCATCATGCATAAGGCATCTATGTCTAAAAAAACAAGAAAAATCTGTGTGTGTGCAAATTCTGCAACCAACTTGTATTCTTTTCTCTGATCATCTGTGTCAGATCATTACTTCTATCTACAAAAGTTTTCTATCTAGTTTAAGGGTCCTGCACATCCTAAAAACCCTAAGAAAAAGTTTCGGATACAAGCCCAAAATTCTATATTCCTTAAAGATATTGCATTGTAGCATGCGTTCGACTTGAAAATGACTGAAAAAATGGTCAATGTTTTGGAGAAAGTCAACTTTTATTAAAATTCAACGATGTACATAAAAAACAAAAGGCCCTGCTGTGCTCGAACTCGGGATATGCTGGTCGGTACACCGAAGCTATACCCATTACATTGTACACTACAGAGTTAGACGAACAATGACGATATATACGGTTTCACAATGAGGTGAAATCGCCATGTTGTGACGTACTGTCATATAAAGGAAACGTCACGGGGTGTCAAGGACCCTTCAAACGTTTTTTACTCTTGTTGTGTCGAGATAAAGAAACCGGGAGGGGTTTTGACCACCACCCTCCTCCATTTAACTTTATTATAAGGATAATCAGTTAATCTGTGTCAAGCTGTTTTTATTTAAAAAAAAGTTTAGTATTGCTTCAACCGACAATCCTTCCACAATCGCAGCTTAATAAGAATGCTGTTTTCAAAATCGTAAAGGAGGCGTAAACTATCATAGATATGCACAATCATTTTACAAGATTCGGAATTGGGAACACTACCTGGTTTTAAATGGGGTTGTTTGCTTTTAATATATAATGGTTAATTACAGGAAATTTATTTTTGTATCCCAGAAAATAAATGTTAACGTCTTACCTAAGGGAGTTAAACCTCCAATAAAATCAAGATATTAAGCGGTTAATATTATCTTGTTACTGGTGAACTCTAACTTTATTTTTATTGAAAATCGTAATATAAAGACGACAATAGGGCATACGAAACGTATTTCTATTGTTATATATCTATCAAATAATACTAAATACAAAAGGTTTTGTTCTTCCACACGACTTTTGAATTATTTGGTTTGCTACCGATTCTTCTCGTCTTATGTTGACTAATATCCGTAGTCAGTTATGAACAAATCTACATGTAATAACTGATACTGATATTAGTCTTTCGTTCATTCCCCTGCACAGAGCCGCGTGGCTGTTTCGTAACACTGATTAGCACATCTTTATGTAACTTTCATTACCGGTATTTAACCCCGTCTAAGGCTCTGATGATCGGTCCTATTTCCTGCAGGTTTAATACTTCTCTTGGCAAAAAGGAATGATGGAAAAATAATATTGTACTACTTTTTATGCTTTTAAACAACCTAACATTAATCCTAAAACATCATTCGTAAACACTCGATGTAAGATTCGAGAAAGCACTCGGTATAAAACTCGAGGGATTCCTTAAACACTTGATGTAAAATTCGAGAAACCCTGAATGCAATCGATCTAAGACTCGAAAAATTCCTTAAGCAATTTACATGTAATAGTGTAAGACTCTAGAAATCCCGTAAACATTTTGTTTTTGACCCGAGAAATCTCGTAAGTACTTGGTGTACCATGACTCCAGAAATACGGTTAACACTTAGTGTATAAGATTCGAGAAATCCGGTAAGCATTCAGTGTAAAACTCGAAAGATCCCATTAACACACTAAGACTCGAGAAATCTCGTAAGCTCTTGGTGAAAGATTCGAGAAATCCAGATACTTACTGTATGCATTCAGCGTTAGACTCGAGCAATCCCGTAAACATTTTGTGCAAGACTCAAGAAATCCCTCAAACATTTAATGCAAGAGTCGAAAAATACTGTAAACACTAAGTGCACGACTCGAGAAATCCAGTAAACACTTTATTTTAAGACTGTCTTGAGAAATCCCGTAAAAAACTCCTTTTAATATATCAATTACTTGAGAAATGATTATGAATTTTTAATAGCAAATATCAAAGTTACTGATTTTTATTTAATTATATTTCTGCAGTATTGTCTTTTTTGAAACTACGATTTCAAGATGTTAAATGTATACAATACTAGATGATAACCCGCGCAAGCGCGGGAATTAACACCTTACACATTAATTATGATATAATGCTAAATATGTTGAACCAAATTTTTTTTGTTTTATTCATTTTTGTATATACTTTGTCGATTTTTTCCTTATCTTATTTTTTAAAATTGAAATAAAAAACAAACTGATTTTTTTTTAATTGTATTTATTTCAAACCAGTGAAATAATGGGTATTTAGTGTATCTCTCTCTCTAAATTTGGTTCTTTAGGTCAATTTTCAATATAATTTCTATTACTGTCCCAAATAAGAATTTCAGATTTAAAAACAATCTGGAGGGTGGGGGGGGGGGGGCTGTATGCATTCATCATTTATCCATATAGACGAAGAATACAATACATGTAATATGTTTATTTAACGTGTTATGTTTACAAATTAATGTCTAACTAAGGTTTACAACCAATCTGTCGTGGTATGAAAATGTATGAAATTTAAACACGCTAGTTTATGCAATATTATCCATTTGCATGCATATTTTAAACCAAAGTTGTCAGATTCAAAGTATCTGCCCTATGGTGAACTCGCCCTACACTTTCCGCCATGATATCAATTAGTCAACCCGTTTCCGGGCACCACGCTCTAGAAAGTTCTTTCCATTAATACTATAGTCGCAATAATTGTTCCATTTTATGGTGGCATAGATCTGCCACCACTTGTCTGATAATTATGTCGACTTGTCAGATGATTATGTCGACTTGTCAGATATTAATGTCAACTTATCAGATCTTTATGTTGACTTGTCAGAAAATGATTATATTGACTAGAAACTCAATATTTTGTTGTTAAAACGTGTTAGTGCCACTAACTGCCGTTTACTTGTCATCATAATTTCTGACAAGTCGACATAAAGATCTAACAAGTTAACATAATTATCTGACATGTCGACATAAAAATCTGACAAGTTAACATAATTATGTGACAGAAGAAAACAAATACACCACTAGTTTAAAGAAAATTATCATTCATATTATAAGTCGACTTGTCAGATGTTATGTCGTCTTGTCAGATGTTATGTCGACTTGTCAGATAATTATGTCGACTTGTCTTATAATTATGTCAACTTGTCAATTAATGACGTCGACTTTAAAGATGATTATGTCGACTTGTCAGATCCTTATGTCGACTTGTCAGAAAATATTATGTCAACTAGATGGCACGAATTGGGCGTAGAAACGATTTAGTGTTGAATTTTTTAACACGTGAATAAGGAACAAGTCGACATAAAGATCTGACAAGTCAACATAATTATCTGACAAGTCGACATGAAAATCTGACAAGTCGACATAATTATCTGACAAGTGGTGGCAGAACTATGCCACCATACCATTTTATTTATTAACTTTTTGTATTAATCGAAGTCCGATCCAAGGTATCTGCCCGCGGTGCATGATGAACTCGTCTTACACTTTTCGTTAATTAGTCAATCCGCGTTCTTGGTTACCCCGTTCCCATTCTCTCACCAGAGGTCGTGCTTCGCAAGCGACTGAGTATCAAAACTAATATCGCCCACTAAAGAAACGAATTGACTTATTTATTTATTCAACATTTGTCCAATCTTAACTTCTATGTATTAATAATTCTCTAAATAGGCTCACAGTAAATATATTTACTCTTTACGTTATCATTCAATATTATTTCATTGCAAGTATATATATTTGATCGAGACTATCCCTGACTTGGATCCGCCAAAGCGTGTCCACCACCTTACTCTCATTTTTGCTATTTCGGGCTTGTTTATCGAAAATGAAAGTAGGTTTTTGATTAATTTCACAATAATAACTTATCACTTAAAATTCAGTTATACCTTACGGACATCATCACACATGTGTTGAAATACCAAAGTTGTAAGCAAGTACTCTGGTGCAGGCATTTTGTAGTTTATTTGCAAAATGCCTTAATTTATAAGTATAGATTATGTTTGTACATATGGGTTGATAACCTATTTAATTTACGTCAGTACGTCACCCCCATATTTGGGTGTCTTCCCACTTAGCTAAAATTCTGAATTTTCTATGGGTGACTGATTTTAGCTAAGTGGGAATGGTGCACAGGTAAGGGTGCCAAAGATCAAAGGAAATTAATTACAGGTGAATTATAGTCTGTTCTGTTGTAGATTTCAAACAAGCTTTTGATACGGTATGGAGGGATGGGCTCTGGTATAAACTTCTTAAAAGTGGAATAAATGGTAAATGTTTTACATACATAAAAAATATGTACAAGGGTATAAAATCAAAAATATGTATTAATGGTTTTTCATCTGATCTTTTTACTTGTAATGTCGGTGTACGACAAGGAGAAAATTTATCTCCATTCTTGTTTTCCTTGTATATCAATGATCTAGAAGATTATTTGTTAGATAAAAATGTAATTGGTCTGTCAACAATTTCTGAGGGGATTGAAAAGGAACTTTTTTTATATTTAAAAATGTTTATTCTGTTTTATGCAGACGACACTGTTATTTTAGCTGAGTCTGCAAATGATTTACAGTTTGCCCTTAATGAATTTTATAGATACTGTGATACGTGGAAACTCACTGTGAATATTAGTAAAACAAAAATTGTTGTATTTTCTAAAGGTCGTCAACCCAAATATGCCTTTTCTTATAATGGTTTACCTATTGAAATAGTTAAGGAATTTAATTATCTTGGTGTAATTTTCTCAAGAACAGGCTCATTTTTCAAAGCAAAAAAACGGCTATGTGAACAAGCACAGAAATCCATGTACGGAGTTATAAGGAAGATAAGAACTTTTAATTTACCTATTGATTGTCAATTAGATTTATTTGATAAAGTTGTTGTACCAGTTTTATTGTATGCATGTGAAGTTTGGGGTTATGAAAATATTGAGATTATTGAACGTGTCCATTTAAAATTTTTGAAACATATACTTAATCTGAAAAGTTGTACACCTAGTTACATGGTATATGGTGAAACTGGACGATTTCCTCTGTATATAACCATTTTTACTAGAATGATTTCATTTTGGGCCAACATTATCAATAGCAGTGAAAACAAGTTAAGCAAAATTACATATATGTATGTACGTATACTTTTTGATAAGGGACAAATATTAAATCCGTGGCTATGTTCTTTAAAAAATATTTTAGATAAATGCGGACTCTCAAATGTATGGTGTGATCATGAATCATACCATTATAACTCCAGTTGGATTAAGACAACTATTAACCAAAGGTTAAGAGATCAATTTTTACAAAAATGGCATAACGATATTCAGGAATCGACTAAGGGTGTTATATATAGAATTTTTAAAACAAATTTTGAATGTGAACGCTACTTACTCTTGTTACCCTGTAAATTAAGAAAAATATTAGTTAAGTTTAGAACTACAAATCATCATCTTCCTGTTGAAATAGGAAGGTGGGGTACTGTTGAAAGAAGTAAACGTTATTGTAATTTGTGTAATTGTAACAAAATTGGTGATGAATTTCATGTGATTTTAGAATGCAAGGCATTAAGTAAATTACGAAGTCAGTTTTTAGATACATATTACTACTCTTCTCCTAACACTAAAAAGTTCTATGAAATCATGTCTTCAAGTAATTATATTACATTAAGAAAATTGTGTTTCTTTATTTCAAAAATTAATCAAACTGTTTGTTCACCCCATTTACTTTCTTGACCTTTACAACTATATTGTATATATGTAAATATGTTATGTTTTCATCATGTACCTCATGTACCATTATATGGTGTTGAGTGAAAAATAAACTGAAACTGAATTGTATTATTGACCTTAGGTAAATATAATTTATAATAAAAAAGAAAAAAATAACAGATGTTTAAGATTATGTTAAAAATAATTAATTGAATGTAATATATGGAAATTGTAATAATTAAAAAAAAGGTTTGTTTTATGATTGATCTTAGGTAAATTTTGAGTGATGAGAAAGTAATCACACACATCGTTGCATTAACGGGGCATGGTCACGATTTTGGAAAAAATTTCTAGGCATTTCTAATGATCAACAAAACTTTGAGATCAGTGGTAGAGTTATAAGAAAGATACAGAGCTCACAATACTTTATTATGTAAACAAGGCTCATGTCATGTTTTTGTTTACATTCGTTCAATATACCGTAAAAAGGTTTTTTTCAGCATTTATAACTTATTTTGAATATCATACACATTTACTGCCATGTGTTGTTTATTTAGGCAATTGCTTAGTGTAAACCATAGTTTATAATGAATACAACATAGAACAAATATACAATGATAAATAATTAGGCAAGGATTCGGACACAAGTAAACACTTTATATAATTATATTAATCCGTTTCCTTAGATTTAATTTACAAATTTTAAATCATTGATGTGCCCAGGTTGGAAAGTCTTTGTAAACATGTTTATGAAAAATTAAAGGCTAAACTAACAGTGTGTTTGAAAAAATGCGTTAAGGGAAAAAATAATATGTCAGGTGAGTAAACTAACAGAATGGATGTAGGATGTGTGATGAATTTCTGTTTGAAAACGTTTTGATGCTGAAATAAATTTGTGAACTGCTGAAACTGAACAACTGAAAATTGTTTCATTGTTTGCTGAAGAAAGATTTGTATCCCCATATAGTAAAATATTGACGTCAGTAGTAAAAGGTGTAGTATCCAAGTGCAACATTATTGCATTGGGTGAATCTTGCATTGGTATAGAGGGCCCCATTCGAAAAAAGATAGTGTTCGTTAGTTTCGGGTTTACCGCATGTGCAGAGTGGGTTATTTACTATATTGCGACAGAAAAGGTGATGTTTTAAAGTGCTGCATTTAATTAAGTATGAGTCTGGTATGAAGATTCCGATCTCTACGATGACCGAAGTAATAGTAATTAGGAATAATATTGCCAACCCTATTGAATTTATTTTTTTTATTATTATTATTTACTGGGTTTTTTAAATTTTATTTTCTTTTCTTAATTTATAAATAGTACTTAACTTGAAATTTGTATAACACTGTAAATCCATATTATTAAGAATATCTTACAATATATATATCACAGGTGATTTTTATACAGGTAGTTCACACCTAAAACAGACTATACTCAGCGCTCACTCAGGTGTGAAAATCACAATTTTAGCTAGGTGGGAATAAGAATTTCAGAATTTTAGCTATGTGGGAATAAACCCATATTTGTACCTTGTAATCACAAAAGTCAACATCTTATGTTACAGTCCCTTGGCAACTTTCATCGTTTCAGAGTTATTAGGTTACTGATATTGAGTATTCTTTACGAGGTTATTGGAGTCATGTCCTGCTTTCAAAAAGCTTTAATTTGCTGCTTGGATATTCGATTTAAAGTTAAGCAGAATCCATGGGATCTTTAAAATGCAACAATTTGTAAATAACGATTTTTTAAAAGGTAGATATTGCTATCGGGTACTAAAAAACCTGAACCTCATTAGGAAAAACGCTTTTAGATCTTTATTTATGTTTTATTAGTTTTATTAGAGCCTGCTGTAAAATTAAATTTAAAATATCTGTAAAACTTAATGTATTAAGTTGTAGCAAATATTACAATTTGTTTTCGATACAACTTGAATTGGATTTAGGATAAATTGTAGATAAAATGGACATGTTTTATAGAGGGGACTATTAAAAAAAAGATAGTCTTGGTAAACGAAAATAACAACAAAAAACAGTATGACATGTTTTGTGTAACGCTCTAGTTTGTTCATATGCAGACTGGAACTTTGATGTTATACATGTACCATAGTAGGACAACATTATCATAGTCTCCCCCCGCGTGATACTCGAGTTTTAATTCTTTAAATGAACTGGCATTTTGCAGCGCATGGAAGAGGTGAAGAAGAAATACAAGAGCTACGAAGAACTGAAGAAAGATCTAGAGGGACTACAAATGGACATCAAGACGGATCGAGAGACGATCCTAGAACTGACCTCCATGTTGAACTCGAGTTCTCTGGACACCACGGAGCGCGTGGATGTCATGGAGACGCTGCTGGACTACCTGCACCAGGTGTGCTGTACTTTTTAGATAAAAATTTGTTGCACGAACCAGGAACCTCGTTGTTGTGAAGAGAACGCAATCACCCATACAAACGTAGTTAGTAGAAAGCAATCACCCATACAGACGTAGTTAATAGAAAGCAATCACCCATACATACGTAGTTAATAGAAAGCAATCACCCATACATACGTAGTTAATAGAAAGCAATCACCCATACATACGTAGTTAATAGAAAGCAATCACCCATACAGACGTAGTTAATAGAAAGCAATCACCCATACAGACGTAGTTAATAGAAAGCAATCACCCATACAGACGTAGTTAATAGAAAGCAATCACCCATACAGACGTAGTTAATAGAAAGCAATCACCCATACATACGTAGTTAATAGAAAGCAATCACCCATACAGACGTAGTTAATAGAAAGCAATCACCCATACAGACGTAGTTAATAGAAAGCAATCACCCATACATACGTAGTTAATAGAAAGCAATCACCCATACAGACGTCGTTTAAAGAAAGCTATCAAACATACGCAATTTGATGAAAGTTGTCACTTGCTTTAGAAAGCAGTTTTAGTGGTTGACGTAGTATAAACTGAAATGAGGTTCTGAAACAGCATCCTAATAATGTAGTTTTAACGGTTATTCTGTAACCCACGCGTTTACCTAAAAAAAATTGTGCATTATTTCCATAGGCTATGTTGAACAGTCCATGGCCATTAAGGTTATTTTTGCCGTGTGTGAAATTTTTCTTTCATTACAAATGTACATAGTCATCCGGGCCACGTTTAAGCATTACATAATGCAATGTCAAACCTATGTTCGTCAAATCATGAATTATGCAGTGCATAATGTCTTTCAAGTATATGGCAATTTAAAAAAAAAACCCAGTATATAAATAATATGAATGTAATTGACTGAAATAACAAGAATTAAGATTTAATTGAACGTGAAAATAAAAACAGCATACCTGTACATAACCCGAGTCGGTTTGGTTATGATAGGTGTTGGTACACCTATCTTTCTTAATCTTTTTACTTCCGTGTTCTTATTTACCCACAGATAAGCTTTCACGTGTAAATTGCTACGGAGAGCCGGTCCAAACAAAAATGTCGACAAACAGTTTTAATCAGATAGAAGAGTTTAGATGGTTTCATTAGTTTGTCTATACTTTTAATCCATTGGGAAATACTTAAATGTTTTTGCAGATTGACAATGCTATTCTTTTTTGTGATATCGGCGGAATGAAACTTGTCATTCAGAGTCTAAATGACTCCAGTGCAGAGATGAGGTCCATTTCCTCGGCAATCTTGGCAACATCACTTCAAAAGTATGATTGTATAATAATTATTCCATTTTCGATGTTTTTGTCCTTCAAAAATTAAAAAACTAAATGATTTCTTAAACAAATCTCAAAGTTCGATGTTGTGTCATTCAAAGATTAAACTATGAAGATGTTTAACTTAATAATTGTTTAAACAAATCAATTTTTTTTTCTGCTTTTAGTAACCCAAAAGTGAAAGTTTACTGTATCCAAGAGGGAGTACTGCACCACTTTGTGCGCGCGCTTTCAACGGAAGTAGAGTTGTCTGTCAAGAAGAAGCTGTTGTTTGCCTTGTCTGCAATGGTTCGCAACTTTCCGTACGCTCAAACCAAATTCGGTGAATTGGGAGGGTTCAGTGTCCTCTCCAAGTTGTTTACGTTGCCAGGTAGCTCGGAGGAAGCTACAAAGCTTAGCGAAAGAACTCTGACGCTGGTGGTGGATTTATTGGACGAGTACCAGTCTGTAACCAAGGACAACAAACAGCATTCTCCCGAAGAGCTGCTCACACAGTACCAGAAGTAAGCAATGCGAAATAAAATCCAAAACCTAGCTACAAATACCGTATTCTACGTATTTTTTGTGGGTCCAACTTTTGTCATTTTAATTCCATATTGGGTGCATTTATTTTCTGGCGATTTTATTCTTTCATGATTTTCGAAAAGAAGATGTATAGAAAATAAATTTGCAAATGATATGAAGCCGCAGAATTTAGCAAAAATTGGCAAAAAAAACCCCAGTTGTAATTGTACGGTAATTAAAAAGAAAACTGATGTTGCTTTGTATTTTAAGGTATTACAATGATAAGGACTTGCACTTTCTTTAAGGTTAATATATATTAATTTTGTACATGTGTGTGTTTGCTTTTAGCTTTCCACTGCTAGAACATCTCCTGCAGAACGGATTTTGTGAGGTAGTGGGCAGTCTATTAGAAAACATTCCTCAGCGGGAATTCGAGAGCACAACAGAAGTTATTTTAAAAGCCGCCATGAAGCTGAAAGATTCCTGCTTTCAACAGTTTAGAGGCCATGCTGTCAAATTTAGATCTCTCCATGACAATTTACTAAAACTGTACCACCAAGATACAGAATTTGATTTTTATAGAGACCTTTCCGAAGTCGCCAAAAAATTATTTCTTTTCCTGATGGAGAAAGACGAACTGTGATGAATTATTAAACCAATATTTGGTCGTTGTTTCAGTTTGTATAATTTTAAAAACACAAGAAGTGAGATTCAAGTGAATGGTCTTTAATGATGTGATTTATCTTAAAGAGTTTAAGGGTCATTTTATTAATGATAAAAATAGTATAAAAGTCAATTATATAAGTGATTTTCATTTGTTTTCATCAAGATGCATATTTGCACAGCGCTGATCTTAAGATCAACGATTAATAGAGAGAAAACGCCATTATTCATCAAACTGTGTTCAGAATCTCTGATTGTATATACAGATAACAGAACGAGTTACTAGTATTCGATATGGGTGATGTAATATTGCATTATCTGCGTCATTTTATAATCTTCCCAATAAGCCGATCTTCTGTACAGCAACATAGATAAGGCTTTAGTAGAGAAAAAATATCTTCACTTGTTTCAGATAGCAAATAACCTAGGCTAATATGTAATACAATTATTGATGGGTTTTCAGGTCAATTAGCTACCCTCGAAGTACAATATAAAATTCACAGAGCCTAAAGGTAAACGCGGGTTATGTATTTTTTCTGCAATTTTACCTACTTTCATACCCGCACGAATCGCCTACCCAACTACTTCATTTTTAGCTCACCTGAGCCGAAGGCACAAATAAGCTTTTCTGATTAAAATTTGTCTGTTTTGACGTGTTGTCTGTCATTGTCGTAAACTTTTCACATTTCCATTTTCTTCAAAACCACTGGGTCAATTTCAACCAAACTTGGCACAAGGCATTATTGGGTAAAGGGAATTCAAGTTTGCTCCAATGAAGGGGGATGCCCTCTTTAAAGGGGAGAAAATTAAGTATTATTGATCATTTCTTGGTATTTTCAAAAATCTTCTCTTAAACCATTTGGCCAGAAAAGCTGAAACTTGTGTGAAAGCATCCTCAGGTATTGTAGATTCAAGATCTCCGGGGTAGAAAAGGGCCACAATGGGGGTCGAATTTTTACATAAGAATATATATAGACAAATTTAAAATCTTTTTCTTAAAAAAGAAAAGCTGAAACTTGTGTGGAAGCATCATCAGGTAGTGTAGATTCATGTTTGTTCAAATCATCATCCCAAGGGGATAGGTTGAGGCCACAATGGGATGACTTAATAAAAAAAAATCTTTAATAAATCTTATTCTCATAAACTGAAACAAAAAAAAAGGAAATCAATGTTTAACTGAGGAATAAGTTGAAAAAAAAATTGAAAATCAAGATGTTTATTCTACTATTGTCAAATTGTTTGTGTTTGATACTCAAAAGACGGTCTAAAGGTTTTATTGACTATAGGTGGGGGATGTTAATTTTGTTAATTGTTTAAATGAACGACAGATTTAGAAAAGTTTAATATTCAAACAAAATTCACTCGGGTTATTATATTTACATTTCCCATGCCCTCTGTTTTTGAGAAAAAAAAAAACCCCAGAATACACATAAAATTTCGCAGTTGCGTTTCATTTAAATGATTCTTGACACGCGGTTTGAAATGGGGGTGTTTAACAGCACCACGTGATTGATTTGCGGCTCTTGGTAATGCACAGTCTGCGCTTCGTAAAAGATGTTACGTGCCAAAAGACTGTTGGGCACAAGATGTGATTTCATATTATGCATCTTTATACACAATGAAGAAAAAACATCAAAAGTGTCTATACGTTTTATTGTACAGTAGTTGAAAAATTAGGTAAAAATAAATGATAAGGAATCAATCTTTGACTTTTTTTGGGAGATGCATATGAGTCGATATATTATGGTCAAATACTTAGATATACTACATGTATTAATAAAGCTTTTCGGGCTTAAGCTTTATTGTATTTAAACATATGTAAGAAATGAATGAATGAGGCCTTCTAATATAAATAAAATTATATCAGTTCTCACGAATTCCGAAATCTGTACATCTCTAAAACAAAAGGGTCGACAGATATTAAGTTTTGTGTAATTGGGTCGGTTGAAACAATCTTTTTTTTTTTAAATTTCTGCCTAATATTACACGAACCGTTAAGCACTTTCTGAATTAGTTTTCATTTCGACAACATTCGAATTAAATACTTTTGATACCAGATGCCTAGAATACACATGTAATCAAATCTTGTTAATTGGTTGATTTTGCGACCTTAAGTGTGTCAACTTAAAAGTAGGCTTCTGGCCTACGTTTTGAATTGTATGCGTAATCTTTTAAAATCTTCTAAACCTAATCATTTTGAACGCCACAACTTACAGGACCAATCATTATTTAACTGTTTATTCATCTTAGGGCGTCAAGATGTGTCCATCTAAATGTAGAAATAGGTATTACTGTGTCACCTGTATTAACAGTCAAATCAATACCTTTGGCATAATTAGGCTTAGGATAATCAGATTTTGTTAATTGGTGTATCTCTTAAAGCCTCAAGATAGGTTAAACCAGAAGTAAGTTACAGTTAATTTGAGTTTTGCCTTTTGTTATAGTTTATTGTCATTTTTTTTATCCTTGATACCTTGAGGCTAAGTATTTAATGAGATTGATCAGTTGCCGCATCTTCTGATGTGATACGATAATATGATCTGTCTAATGTAGATTACCATGGTGTACTTTTTGTTTTTATGCATTATCATTTTTTTTACATAAAAGATGAAAAAATTGTTTTGTTCAGGTGACCGATAATGCCCATGGGCCTCTTGTCATTTCCAAAATAATATTTATGGACGTCTAGCAAAAGGAAAATACCCTGTTTTACTTAACGCCACGCCTATCACCGTCGTCGAAATGATACTGTGGTCTTTGTTGTGACAAAGATAACTCGTATAATTCCATTTCATTCTTTTTCAGTTTTCATAAAGCAGCTCACGATACTAGGAAAACAAATATTTTGTGTTTTGTCGGACGCGTTCGTAAAGAATTAATTCCAAAGGTAATTCATTTCGACCAATAAATAGTTTAAGTGCGTATTGTAGTATATACTATTTTTATTTTACATGTGTATTAATATATTAGATTTGAAGCTGACGCCACTTTGCCAATTTGTCTGTGAAACAATTTTCCATGTAATGCAAAATATCGATCTTGTTCAGTTAAAGTCTTCGTCTTTAAGAAACATATTTTGTTCAGAAAAACAAATGGTTTGCAGTCGTTCTTGTGACGCTTATGTCAATTTGCGACTTTTGATTCACCTTGAAGGTCATTGTTAGTACCCGAACTACCCATTGTGCTGTCCTGATTATTGAAAATGGCTAATATCTGAAATAATTGAAATTGCCATAACTGTTTATATCGTTCGATTCGGTTGTATAGTGTCATAGCTCAGTGGTTAAAGTATTGGGCTTCTAAATCGCAGATCATGAGTTCGAATACGCCAGGAGCTTTTGTTCATGTTTACTGAATTAAATTTCGAAAATGTAATTTTTCATCCAAAATTGCACAATATTTTGCCTATTTGACCTAAATCCTCCTTTCTATTATGATATCTATCATAATCAAGTAATGTTCTGCTGATTTGAGAAAATATTTCAAGGTGTAGTGAGCCACCTTAAATAAGGTTTATTTCATGATATTCTTAAAATGATGTAATGTTATTTTTCTTGCTTTACTTTTCCACATCAAGACATGATGTATACTTGCAAATAATATCTTTGTTACAGTTGCAAATAGAATGGTCAACGTGTCTAGACATTTATTTAAGAGTGTTGAATGGTCATGGCCATTTATAGACTATATTGATCTCCTTGAGAAGAAGAGCTCTCTGTATAAAGATATAGAAAAAATATATTTAGTGCTAAAAATTCCCATTTTTAATGGTTAATGTACTTAGTTAAGCTATTTTTGATGGTCAACCAAAATTTTAATGTAAGTTGTCAAGTTTCAAGCGAGATACATAGCTTAGTACATTCTTTTTGTTATGTAAACAAGGCTCGTGCCATGTTTTTGAGTACAACGTGATAGTTATCAATCAAGTAGGAAAAAATCTGATTTAAATCAAATTGTTAAATTACTACTATATAACAGATGAAAACAAAAACTTGACATAGCATTGGTTACAAAACGTAATTGCGAGTCTGTATCTCGCTTATAACTTGACAGCCGACATCAAAACCGTCTCGCATTAGAAATGCTTTTATAAAGCATTGTGAACAACAGGAAAAGAAAATAGATTTAAGTTCAAGTCGCTACCATATCCTTTTATAGAACATCAATCTACATTCTGATGAATTTCTCAGCCCTTTAATATAATTAGATCAACAAGTATTATTTCTAGCAAACTCAATTCTCTTATTAAAAAAAAAAAGATGTGAAACTTAACAAAATTTTGAAATAACATTGATTTATTAAACTATTGAATAATATCAATCGTTGCATTAGCTTCCCGAATCGATCGATGAAGAATTTCTCCTTCAGATGGCACTATAGTATCGGGCAAAACAGAACAAGGCCGACATCTGCATGATCCCGCCATGTTGATAGGGTACGGAACTAACCGGAATTGCGAAGAACTTCCGTCCGAGGGACACCGAAGTAACGCCCTGGTCTGTATGACGTCATCCTGTTGGCAACACTGGCAGAAATGTATAACTTCTGATGGCGATGTTTGGGAAGGTCGGGAGTGTGTGAAGCATCCTCCCTTACACGCCCTGATAAGGACGCGCCTTGGCAGACAGTTTCCGATCCGCACCGTGTAGATTGCATAATGTCTGAGACATTGAGATTTGACAATGCTAACGGCAACAGTGGCTAGTACAGTTCCGTACAAAAAGAGCTTCATTTCTGACCTGTAAATATTATAAGCATAATTATGCACCCTCTATGCAGCGTCTTAAAGAAATTACACCTCTCTCTCTCTCTCTCTCTCTCTCTCTCTCTCTCTCTCTCTCTCTCTCTCTCTCTCTCTCTCTCTAAAATTCAAACTTATCTTCTTCTTTATATTCTTCTTATTAGTCAATAGGGGCGCATGCTATGCACATTTAAAGATATTCAAAACAATAACGATCTTAATATCTTTGTTAACATAATATCTATGAATTCATATAAAAAAAATATTTAGCACACGCGAAAGTAGATTTTTTCTCCGTATTATAATTATTAGATTGCGACCAAAAAAGATGCATGATCAAACTAATTAATAATACTTAACGACAAAATAAGTCAACTCTGTGTCAAATGAAGAGTTGTTTTAGCCAATCTAAATCAAATCAAAACTGTTCATATTTCACAACAAAACTGTCCTAAAGATTTTGCCTCCAAAAAAAAAAATACATAAGGTAGACATATACACGTTACATATAAAGAATGGTAAAGTTCTTTATCTAGATATTTATAAGAGCTTACCTGGTTGTCGCTCGACACGAATCAGTATGAAGAGGTGAAATCTTGTTCTTTATTAAAATGGATTCTTTCATTAGCACCTGTCAGATGTTTGTGACGTCACGGAGATACCGTAAGAACTTTTGTTGACGGTATTTATATCAAATGCAGTCAATTTTCCAAAATGACCTTTAATTAGGCTTCATTAAATAATCCGATTAATTACATTGTATATTCAAACAAAAACATATAAACAGGAAAATCAAAAAAATTTAATGTTCGTGCTGCTGAAATGACTAGAAGTTATAATCATGCTGCTACTAAAACTTTCTCGATTTTATTCCAAGGAATATTTTTTTTAATATTACGTGCATGATATTGCGTGGTATTTAAACAGTAAGTAATTTGTACTTTAAATAGCACGTTGTTTACAGTATGTTGTATAAGTCAGATATAGAAAAATCAATACAATGGTGGACATCAGGCATCAGACCTACTATTATGTCAAAATACAGTTCTAAGGTATCGTTTAAAAAGATTTTAGCTCACCCGAGTCACTAGAATAACCCTCTGCATTTCCTCCATTCCCTAACGGGTGTCTAGGGGTAAAATTGTACACTAGCATGTATTAATTATTACATATAGCAAGGGTCCTTTAAAGATATTGTGAATTATATATTCCCTGGGTTAGGCTTGAACATGCCCACTTCCATGCTCTTTCCAGAATCCTTGGATATATTTCTTTATTTCTTTTTTAAAAAGTTTTTATTATCAATACACGATAAAGATTTATTTATAAAAATAGTTCCTAGAAAAGGAAATATTGCCCCAAAGCGTTGAGATATGAAAGGTCAAATGGTAATTCCTCTTGAAATATAAAATGGCCAAAAAGTCCCCATAAAACATATACATGTATACTAGTACAATCATCCTTGTTTCTAATGATTATCAAAACAAATCGTGAAGTTTTATAAACTTTATGATTGGGTGTCTTATATCCCCATCCTCTCATGTTGAAAGTCAATGTAAAAAGGATTGGTATCACCGCCCCCAAATCTTTAATATTATATATAATTTTTATAAGTATTACGTTTTGTTTATGTAAGGCAGATTGAGTGCATTGTTGAGTGGGATTATCCCTAACCCTTTCATCAAATAACTATATAACAGTCGGACGTATTAAAGTTTAATTCATGAATTCGATGACTATCTTAATGTGTATAATCTTAGCTAACACGAGTTTATCTAGGTTTTGTAGGGTTGTATAAATACACTCATGTGACCGTTAAGGCCCGTAAGCCTCTTGACAGATTTAGCTTTGGTTCTTTTGGGCCAAGTCCATCGTCGCAAACCACGATTCTCTATCATCTGGCCGTGGCTGTATGAGTCAAGGTTATCTCGTAGTAGTGTCTTTCCACAAATTCATTTAAAAATTAAATTTGTTATTGTTGTAGTCATAACAACAAATTTAATTTTTTAATAAATTGGTGGAAAGTCGGAGATTGACCTATAATGTGACCTTTCATCATCCAATCGAATTTTACACAAGACATGTTTACTGCTGATGGGTAACAGCGCACTGCATGTAGAATTAATTAAAACAGATTAATACATGATGTAACAGATAACGATGCTTTATGTGCATGTTCAAGAAGCCACGAGTAGGAGAGAGCTATGTGGATTCCAGACTGGAGCTTCAGACGATAGGCAAAGACGTCAAAAACCTTGCTCATTTACATTTTCAGCCTCAAATCTAACTTAAGTTTTACCTCTTTTAATGATTTATTTTGAGAAATAAATTGAATAATTTTAAAATGTTAGTGACAGCAGGGTTAGTCATTGTCCTCCCAACAATGAAATTGACACAAAAGATGTGTCTTGAGAAGGGCTTTATATAAACGATATACATCAGAAAATAAAAATTGTAAGATTTTGTTGCCTTAGGAATTTTGATAAAGGTTCTGACAGGAAATTGCAGATATAGGGAGAATCAATTCTTTTGTTCATTGCACCTGCCTACGGGTTAACATTATATTGTTATTTATTAACATTCATATTAGTATTTTTGCATGAGTCGATGATCTGTTTTATAAAATCCTTTGCACTTATATGTGCATATAACTTTAACATTTCCTTAAAGATGATAAAATAGATTTTATTTTGCGATGCAGAATTAACGGATACAACTATCTCCGCTTTCATATTTTATTGATTGGTTTTTTTCCACCTGTAAAATAAGTTCTCGCACCATTTAGAAAATTTTGATACACCAAATGGTGTTCCATATGATTTACAAACAGGCGATTCACTTTCCAAATCTGAAAGAATTGCAATCTAAATGTGCAAATTACGATTCTCTCTAACCATAAAGATAACGCTATTTGTTGAGAAAACAAAAATAAAATAAGCCGAATCTTTCTCAATACAGGGTTATTTTCGCCCCGTGTTATTTGCACCCTCGGTCACCTGCAAAACGTTTCGACACGTCGTCTTGAATTCGCATGGACAAAGTTAGAAATAGATACTTTAAGTTTTCTAATTAACACAGTTAATTGAAAATTGTTTTGAATTCGTCCAGTCTTAAATTCGCCTGCTGACAACGAGGGTGAAAGGGGCGAAAATAATACGGGGTCGAATATTTTCCCTACATACAGTAACTGTATTCATCAAATATGAATGTAATACGTACAGTTTTTGCTAATTGTTGAGTCAGGTGTTGAACAAATATTTCACACGATTTAAAAAATAAAGCACTCCTTCTTTCCTGATTTATATTTTCAATTTCGTGTTATAAATTGTATATTCTAAATTTTTGAACTTTTAATTATTAAGGATAGGCAAGTTTTCAAATCAAATATTTTTCAAACGGTCTGCATGAAATCATGCACAAATCCGCTCTTAGTCTTTTATAATAATTAAACCAGTGTTGAATGGCCACGAAAACGCATATACTTACTATTAGAACTACATATTTGTCATTGACCGTCCCCCGCTAAAACATTAGATCGGTTGGCAATGCCTTGTTTTTTGGCAATGAGTTTAGAACTTAAGACTTTAATTAGATTGAAGTATGTTTTGCAGTTTATATACGCGCAGGTAACGAGTGCCTCTTAATTGATTTCAGGTAGATTTGTGAGTAGTGCATATATATCTACGTGTTTCCGTGGTTCTACTGTTCCAAAAGATGTTTTGGAGGTTGGTATTTTAATTACGCTTTCCTCAAGGATGCTACAATCATTTTTACGATAAAGTTAGTTATTATTCAACAAAAAAATTAATATTATGGCAAAAAAAAAAAAACAAAAAAAAAAACGATCGCTGCGATTGCACTCAATAAATTATCAGATACCACAGAGGCAAATCTCACCGATAGTACAAAACAAAACGAGATTAATTTCTTCCTAAAATGTTGATTATGCAAATATGTTTAGTTATATTTTTCTCCGTTTTAAATGTTAAGTGCCGGGCTCTTTTTTAAGAAGCTTAACGGTGATTAATTTGTAATTTTCGGTGTGTTTAAAAAGATTTATGATTAATTCTAACCAGTATTCATTCACTCTCGCCAACGGCTTGGTATTATTTACAGCTATATAAGAACTTAACGAGCATAATATTAGTCTCTTAAAAACAACTCTTTTCAGTTCTGGTGCGTCTATTACACTAAATATCTCCATCTTTAAAAAACATATATCTCCATAGTAACGGATGTAATGTGATGCTGTTTTCTTTCAGCTAAGCCGGAAGTAGAGCTGTTTCCATCATGGGGTCGTGTCCCTCCAAGCAGACGACAAACAGGCAGTTTGCTGCTGCGCTCAGAGAACGCTCCACCATAAAGTCCGCGTTCAATAGAGCTACCAATAATGTCAGTAATCACTGCATTCTTTGATAATTATGTAAAGATTTATATATTATATAATATCCTCTATTTAAAGAGCTGTATAGTCATGACTATCACATGTAAATGGTAATGATGGCTTTTCTTGTATCAGAAGAAAAATCTCTTAAGGAGGCTGGATGACCATCATATTTACCATCAGATCTCTTAAACTTTTGAATATTATACATTGATTGCATGATTGTGAGGGAAATATGAAGATTTATTTCCCCATAGAAAATCATATTTCCCGAGGGCAACGCCCGAGGGAAATATGATTTTTCTGGGGGAATGAATCTTCATATTTCCCAAACGATCATGCAATAAATTGTTTATTATACCGAAATACAGGTGATAATTTAGAATACATCGGGTTCTAATCGTTTTTCAATTCTAGTAAAGCAATAACGTAGTTAATGTTTACCAGTTTCTTTCTATGTCAGCTTTCTGATATAAAAAGGATTTGAAACATTTTTTTAATAGAATTAAATATTTAGTTACAGTGTATGCTCATCCTCGGGATTTTTCATAAGCATGGAATGAAAATTCGAAGGGGTGGGATATGATGAAAAATATGACGATAACAGGGAAATATGAAGTTTTATTGCCCTGACACTTGATTGTCTAGAACCAATCAGATGTCGCGTTATATATATTAATCATATTGAGGTATAATAAGATTAAAAATATGACGACGACACAGGGAAATATGAAGTTTTTTTTGCCCTTGCACGTGATTGTCTAGAACCAATCAGATGCCGCGTTATATAGAATAATCATATTGAGGAATATATTTTGAGCCATGAACTATTATTTAGTAAAGAAAAAAATCCAAATATCTTGAGCTCTTCGTCTAAAAGAGATAAATTTAGCCTAAAAATGGCAACGCCCATCCAGCCACCTTAATGCACTGTATACCCGGTATGTTACAACTACCCATCATCATGTATGAGTGCACAGTTCGTGTACTAGATAAACACCTGTTATTCAACCTACAGTCTTTTTACGTAAGAATTTAAAGAACACATTATTCAACTTTAAGTGATTATACGTCAGAAAGAACACGTATTCTCATAAGTTTTCTAGGTCAGATAACAAAACCCCGGTATTCATGACTTATATTAACGATGGAGCCAATAATATCTCTTCTTTTATTAATAATGATAGTAAATAATAATAAAAAAACCCATGTTCAATCAAGAATTTATTTTCATATATCGACTTTTGATAGAACTACAGTGCCAATAGGTGGTCAACTCTTATTTTTATTCGTTATGAGACAAAATGAAAGTACTTGCACTACTACCAGGCGTATTTTTTGGTTTCCCACCGTTATATAGGCCTAGATCTAAAAGATCATTGAATCCCAGCTAATGACCGACCGGAGAATTTAAAATTCAACACAGTTACCAGATTAAATATTTTATCCAATCAGTATACGAATAAAATGTCGTTTACGCGTGCATGTTTCTTATTCTTAACTCAATTACTGTTAACCAGCTTTTATTCGCGTGCGAGAATTTTTCACGAGATTTGCGAGAGCCTCGTTGTCGCGAATAATATTGTATGGTTGCTATAATAACACGTGTGTAGATAAGGCTCGGTCGCGAAACTTAGTCGAAGAGACCAGTTTATCTCCCTTTTTAATCGCGAAATAAAGTTTTCAGTAAATTGTTTTCTAACACCCCTCCCCATTTTTCTGTGATAATAACTCACTTCATATTTACAGAAGTGTTTACAGTATTATTTGAACAGTTAGATTCTCAAAATAAAAAATTTAAGGTAATATATTAAAGATATCAAGTAAATATATAGAAGGTCAGTTTTTAGACCACTTCGTAACTCGAGTGCCATGTTTTGTTCGATGTCAGGAGAACATGTCGTGGATAGGAAACAGGAGAATATGAACACTATGATATCCCAGTATACAGATAACGATTTTATACAAACTTCATATTGTACTTATTCATGGAATGAATAACAATGAAGAACAACATATTTTATTTCGGAAAAAATGCCTTATATTGCCTATTTATTTTCAATTCATTTCTTTTTACATCATTTTTACAGAATGATGAAGATATGCTTATACCACCAGGTCCAAATACCAAAACGAAGGATGACATTTTGCCATCGCCGGAAATACTAGAGTTAATTGATATGCATGTCAGTGAGGTAAACATTTGTGATTTTTAAGATAAAAGTTATAGAATTTCTTTACTGCCGCCGACAATATATTTTGCCCTATCTTAAAAAAAATATTGAAGAAAACCATTCATTTTTTTTTTCTTACCAAAAATCATTAAAATTTTAGAACTTACCTATTGCTATTCATGTTGCATTTAGTTTCACTATTTTGAAAAAAAGAGGATTGAAAAGGAAACGCAAATACTGAAAAAATTAGCGAAAGTAATAAAATGCACAAGATTCGAACTGATAAATTTGAGATTTCGCACTCTACATCTATATAAGCCCCCACCCCCCCCCCACCCCTCTCCTTATAATTCTTCAGGTAAAGAAACAATATTTATGACCTGTAGAAAAGCCTGAGTACTACATTTATATCCTGTCCACGTTTTACTATACATTGTATAATTGTGTATCTTACAGACCCCCGCTGATGCGTGTGTTTCCGTTTCCTCGCTGACAGACCATCTGACGAGTGATTTCGATGAGAGAGTGGAAAAGGTGAAGGCCATACACCGATGGATCACAACTAATATAAGGTTAGTCAAAATACGATAACTATAAGTGTATTTAGGTCTGATATATTTATTTAATGAGTGTTGTCGTGATTTTTTTTTGTAGGTTTGATGTTCAAGGTTTCCAAACGCGAGAGTTTGGGAAATCCTCCGCAGAAGATGTTCTGAGAAAGAAATGTACTGGTTACCTGGGTTATTGTAATTTATTCGCAGCAATGTGTAGGTGAGTTTACATATAACAAATGCAATAACTCAAAAATAAGTTGTATGGTATTCAGTATGACGGTCTATAATGTGTACTGTAGAACCCATAGTACGATCATTATTACTCCTATTATAGATCCATTGGAATACCAGTAAGAACTATTGAAGGTTATGGGAAGGATGACACAAATATTGAGGAGGTGGCGTTCGATTTGCAGTCTTCAGAAATCAATCATGCGTGGAATGTGGTTCACATTGGGGACGAATGGCGATTCATAGACTGCACGTGGGACGCAGGCTACATAGACGACACTGGAAAGTTCCAATGGTTATGTAACGACTTCTATTTCTTGACAAATCCGGACTTTTTTGGCGTAAAGCATTTCCCTTACATGAACGACGATTTGGAAACAAGTAAACAATGGCAGCTAGTAGATGAAACGATGGATCTAGAAACGTTTTCTAGAAGAGCAATTATTCACGAATATGCCATGGAGAACGGAATAGGTCTAGTCACACACGGAGAGACCCTGATAGAAGTCATTGGCGAAACAACTATTATCATCAGTGGACCGAGTATTCCAATCGAAGACGTTTCGTGTGAAATGGAAGAAATATACCAGTTTGACAACGTAGTTCAAGATCAGTACACCATGGCGGAACGAATGGGGCATGACGGGGTCAAAATAAAACTCCGACTGCCAACTATCGCTACCTACATTCTTCGAATATTTGCCAAAATGTTTTCGAAGGAAAACGAATTCGGAAAAGTGGCTACGTATATTGTGAAATGTTTGGAAGTGTCCAAAGACATGGAGTTGTTTCCCTCTCACGGTATTTGGGGCCCAGAGCTCTATTATCAGGATATAGGTTTCGAGAAAGCAATCGTATACCAGTGGTGGTACGAGGCCGCATGTGGGGAGATAGACCTGTACGTGCCAGTGTGGGAGGCGATGGAGATAGTTCCCAGACTGCAGTCCTCAGAAGATGTAGAGGAGGTGGTCAATAGCGTCCTCATCCAAACTGACTCAAGGTCTATCGTTGCCATAGCGCGCTTACCAAAAAGAGGAAATTACAAACTGACTATTTCGAAGAAAATGCCCAACGGGTCTGTGGTTCCGGCCATTCATTATCTCATCACGTGTAAACACGGCTACGTGCCTTTTATGCCGTTTCCAATCGCGTTTCCAGTGGTTCAACAGTTCATGATTACTCTCGTGGAGCCCAAGAAACGATTCCTTCCCGCACGAAGTTACGTCAGATTTCGCATTATTTCACCGTTGTTACACAGCCTTCGACTTGGGGAGCAGACGTTTTCCAAACGAGTAGGAGACAAGTGGGATTTCACTATTGTGACCCCTGGTCCGGATGAGGATCTCTTAATGTACGGGGGAACATCTGACTTCCGGACGAGCATTTTCTGCTTCCGGACTGTTCTATTTGTACCAGAACCACATGTTTGTGAGAGATTAATAAGGACATCACAATCACGGCGGAGCATTAATAAAATCTAAGATGTATTATTTGATCGGAGTACCTTTGTAAATACAGATACAGAAGCAAATAAATAATTGATGGGAAAAGCTTACCAAGATGTACATGATTGTATGAATTGAAAGATCATAAACAGGACACGAAACATCACCTAAAGTTTCATTCTGTACTGATTCATTCAGCTTGTATGGGAAGTGTCCGGTTGGTCTTTCAAATCCCAAATGTCGGAAATTTGTCTCAACCTTTTCTGTATATTTTTATCAGGGAATCCCAAAAAAACTTCTAATTTCATATAATATTGAATTGCAGCTCTGGCTTGATTCCATATTGTTATCTTTATTAACAAATTATTAATTCCGTGGTAATATATCATATTAAATTATGAAAATGATTAATATATTATGTTTTTAATTGCACTCGGTTCCCCCAAAACTTAAAAAAGAAAAGCTTAAAAATAACAAAACTTTAAACCTTTAAGACGAGTTTCTTCATAGTTTTAAAAGTTAGCAATACAAGCTGACATAGTAGTTTGAATGAATTTATTTCCACAAACATCCATCAATTTACATTTCGATAATTCAAGGTTTTAAAAGAATGTATGTTTAATGTTTGTCTCAATAAGCATAAATTGTAGTCTTATGGAAGAAAGCATGAATATATCGATTTCTCTATTATACTGTTTTATGGATATAGCAAAGTAAATTCACTGGTCCATAGGACTTCGCTATAACCGAGTTTTACTGTATTGCTTTTTAATGTCAAATGGTTGCTTAAGAGCTCTTACTTGTATTTTTCTTACTTATTCTCTGAACTGTCTGTCCCTCGTTTCTCTCGCCATCTGTTCGTCGTTTAAGCTATATCTGTCTGTCCCTCGTTTCTCTCGCAATCTGTTCGTCGTTCAAGCCATATAAAACCAGTTCCTTTTTTAAATTCTTTTCGGTTATCGGCATTTTTGTAAAGATTACGTGACTCTTTGTTTTGACATTTAACAACCTCTGACATCCTATTTCTGTCTGCTTCCACCACTTTCAATTTATCTTCCAGACATCCTAGATATATGGAGAGAATCTTATGTTATGTATATTTCAGTATAAGTACACAACTAACCATTTCATAAATATCTCTAACTTGGGGATGAAACTATTATCTCTATATAGTAGAATGACATTATTGTTTACAAATGAATTTGGACTATGCATGTACTTGTATGTGAAATTATATTGGAAAAAAAATATTTGCAATTTATGTCTAAGATTTCATTAAACATACATAAAAACATTCGCTCACAGCATGTAGTTACAAAGTAACACAAAAAATAAAATAGCTTGATACTGACAGCGTATAAGAAAAATAGGGGAATAAGATTTATCAAAAATATTTTCCAAAAACCCCAAATGGCATTACACTTATTGATGCTGTCATTTTTTTTAGAACAAAATATGTGAATGACTTGATGTATAAATGCAATTATGCCATTCGCTGTAGCCACCATGGTCAACCCTAAAAAATTTTAAAAGAAATATTTACGTTGTGCATAATATAATTCTTTAAATGACTAACAAATTAAAAAACTTTTATTGAAAGCAAAGGGAAAAAACTCGTTAATTTTACATACTGGTACCATCCGTCGGAGACATTTACAAGCTGTAAGCTGCTTCATTTGTTCTTTATCTAAAGATTAATGTTTTATCAATGACATACATTTTTGGGATTTGTATGAGGTATCTTGATGTTTCTGAGACTGGTTCTGTTACATGTAAACTTGTAAAAACTGATTGGCGGAACCATAAGGTAAAGATATGAAGGGGAAATATACTACTTTCATCCGTTTGGAATAATTTAGATTTAAAATTGTGGCAAAATTAGAGGATACGACGATGGGCTAGCAACTTAATACGAAAATAAGCTGGATATGGACACCTTACAGTGTAAACTTTGAAGCGAACGAATAAAGTTTTTTCCATCAATTAGTGAAGTTGCAATTAGTATGTAGGTAAATAATGCTCATCTGTTGAGTTGCGAACCTTATATATTGGTTAGAACTCTAGAACTTTCAAATTTTAGTTGACCATTAGATTTTTAAAAATGAACATTATTTATTTTACAAAGATTGAAAACAAGTTCTACAACTTATATTAATATCTTTCTTTAACACGGATGTTCGCGCGAGGGGGTCATTGATGTGGGAGGAAGACGGAGTACTGTGAGAAAACCTAAGCGGGCGACCACCATACCCTGTCACATAGAACCATGTCGATCACATTAGATTTTATCGTAGTTAAGCATCGTAAACAATTATAAGAAGAAAACAACAATAATAATTGACATTGTTCAGTTAAAAAAACCCAATTAAATATATAATTATATAAGTATATATTTCATTCATTCATATATATACACACACACACACACACACACACACACACACACACACACACAAGTAAGCCGTATTGACGACCAGTCTGACAAATCTACGAAAGAGTTGTTGGAATTTACTTGACATATCGGTCAGGTAGGCTCAGATCAAAAAATCTTTTAACACCTTTTCTTACAGAACTAAAGATAAATCGTGTATATTCATTGTGGAGACAAGCTTGTATACAGAACCCGTTAAAATTGCCACATAAAAAGCTTAAATGTTTGCATAACACAAACAACATACGGATTTTTTATTTAATAATCAAAAAGTTTAATGATAAAAAAACAAATGTAATAGAATTTGAAACATTTACATGTAATCATGCAGTAATATTTCGACGTCATAAAAGGATCACGATTCGAGGTGGGGCTTCTATTTTTCATAGATTTCTGATACAATCTTGGCTCTGTGAGAAAATATGGAAAAATGGAATGGTGTTAAGGAACTGTCATTCAAATGACATTTTTGTCATTGGGTCAGAGAATTTTTTTTAAAAAGATATACTGTGTATATAGAAAAAAAAATAAAGGTTGATAAAGTATTTATTTGGTTCAATATTTTTTGTATGAATGATTTTGATTACGTCTATGCTCAAACACCTTTGATAAAAAAAAACGGAAAAACGTTGGAAGATTTGATTCTAGATCTTCATGAAATATGGAAAAAATCTTCTTTGTAGAATTTTGATCGGGTGTGCTTGCAAATTTTGATCGGGATTGGTCTGTAAAGAAACAAACCGCACTTTGAAATGCACTTTCGTTTTGATTATCATGGCAACATCTAAGACACAAGAACGGGATTTAACCCCTGAGGTATCCTTATGTTCGATTTGCTTAGAACAATATAAATCACCAGTGACTTTACATTGCTCACACTCCTTCTGTCAAACGTGTCTGTCAACACACATTAAATCGTCATGTGGGGACTGTGACACACCCCTTGGATTTCCGTGTCCTCTGTGTCGTGTCTTTATTCCGGCACCAGGTAAAATAGATGAGTATTCTGTTGACGAATGGGCAACGAAATTTCAAGAAAACAAGTTCCTTACATCGGTAGTAGGTGTTCAGGTTATTTTGTGCAAACCATGCCAAGAAGATGGAGAAGAGGTAAAAGCACATAGCTGGTGCAAGAATTGTTCCGAGGCGCTTTGTGAAGAGTGTACAAAGTATCACAAAAAATCTCGACCTTCTCGCCAGCATGTAGTGATTTCTATCACCGAATGGTCAGGCATTTCTCAAATTTCAGATACGCTAGAAATATGCGAGACCCACGATGGTCGTAAATATGAACTATTTTGTCAAAAACATTTCCTTCCATGCTGCTCTGTTTGTGTGACCAAAGAGCATAGCAGTTGTACAAGTTTCTGTCAACTCGAGGAAGTTGGTAGGGATTTCTTAGAACCTGAAAAAATAAAAGATTTGCAGAGCAGAATGGACAAATTTGGTTCGAAATTAAAAGGCATTATTGGAAAAGAAAGAACAAACATGAAACGTAATGACGACATAGTTGACACATTTACAAAAGAATTATTGGAATTTACCACAAATATTATTCAAGCCGTAAAAAAACTAGAGGAAGAACATTTGAATGAACTCTCCAGATTATCAAAAGAAAGCAAATCCAAACTCCAAAAGTCTGTGGAATCTTTTGAGCAAAGATTTCTATATCTTGAATATTGGAAAGAAATATTATTAAAGAATCTGTCGACTGAGACAACATCAGAAACCAAAAGGGTCTTATCATACATCAAACTAAAAAACATTCTGGAAAGTCTACAAAGATTGATATACGCGAAGTTAGAAATTTGTATTAATACAAAATTATTAGATGAAGTGAAAAAGCTGATTAAATTGCCTTGTCTAGCTGATGTGTCTGCAGATGAGAGTTTAGATCATATTTCTTTAAATGTAGAGAATATTGATTATACACGTGCGAAAGTGAATAAAATTTCTGAATTTACAATACAAGGTACTGACATAAGGGGTGTCAGTTTTTTGGGTAATGGTAATCTGTTCTTAGCCGACTTCAAAGGGAGAAGATGCATCCTATGTGACACAAATGGAGTTATTTTACAAGAAGCAAGAATACCGGGATCGCCTTGGGACGTATTTACAAGCGGGATGGATATTCTCATAACGCTTCCTAATAAAAAGTCGATTTTGAAGTTTGACTCAACTTCATTTGAAACCATTGAAATTCTTTCTGTTGATTGTAACTGTTATGTTATAGCTGCATCTGGAAACACAACCGTCATAGGTACAAATAAATCTGTTGACATCTTAATTGACGGGTTTCATACTACAAAACGAAAAACACTTTTTTCTGGCCTTAGTGATGTTCGTGATGTAGCAATAGACAATGAAAATAATGTGATTTGTAGTACTTTTTCTGATCACATTGTCAGAAAACTAGATTTAAGGGGAAATGTGTTGCTCACTTACAATCATGAAAAACTAAAGTATCCGTACAGGTTAACCACAGACTGTAAAGGAAATATATTCGTATCTGGTCTCAGCAGTAGCAATATCCATATCTTGTCACGGGATGGCAAACTTTTACAAATTATGGAAGGAGTGAAAGATGTATCGTGCCTTAAATTCCAAAATGCCACAAACAAATTATTTGTCGGCAGCTCAAAGGGAAGTGTTACAGTATTTGAATTCAGTGAGAGCTAATTTTGGTTTCAGTCAATCATAACTGTGTTAGTGTTTATAATGCCTTTATGTGTCTTAGAACAGTTTGTAAATCTCAATGTTTCGTGTCTTTAGTGTTTTTCCTCCAAAGGGTATCACGGTATGGAAAGTGCTAATTGAAAATATGTGCTTGATTTGGATCACCAGCTATAATGGGGGTACTCTTTTGTAAGTTTAAAAATGCATTATGAAAACTTCAAAGTGAATTAGGAGATAATACCGGTACACCTGAATGTGATAATAAAAGGAACCAAAGGCGTTGGAGGGTTAAGGGGGGTAGATCTTATCTTTGTATGTGCATTGATTTTATACTCATGAATACTTTGTGTTTATCATGTTATTTTTTTAATATAATGATAGAAGCATGTAAACACTGCAACATCAGCTGTCAGCGCTGATAGAGTAATTAAAACAATATATAGTAATTTTTGCTTCCTGCTCAAGTCATACCTTCATTGGACATTATAGCCACATTAATGAATATATTTTGTCATGATTTTATTTTCAATAGGATAAAAAAGTATCTCAATGTATCTAGTTTGAACAAATCAGTAAACAGAGTTAAAGTGGGTTCGATCCCTACCCAGCAATGTTTTGGTTAAATTAATTTTTTTGATTTTGATTTTTAATATCATAATGGCATCTTGCATAATTAAAAAGCTAAAAAAACTCATGTATTGACAAGTTATTTTTCTGATAAGAATCTCCACAATATGCATACTTTCTTTTATTATAATGGTCTTCAGATAAATTGCATTTTTCCGTTATTTATAAATTGTGAAGCAAAACTACTTGTAAATTATGAATACATTATAGTTGTCATTTCATTTATCAACTAATATAAAAGATGTCTTGTGAGAAAAGAATATCGAATTTAAGTTTCCTCGACCTCCAAATTTTTATTTGACAGATATATAGATAAAGAATCTTTTTGAATATGATTTCACAAAATAGAGACCTATAACGGCTTTTAATGTTTTTGATGAATTTTATTTATTTAATAATTTATTTATTTATTTATTTATTGTATTTTTCAGTGAAATTGAAAAAATTGTGCAGACTGCAATCCGGGTATTTTAAAGCTTAAAACTTAGTTTTAGTTGATATTGATGGTGTAAAATTTGGTCCACGGTTTCGGCTTTTCATGCGGAAAAGTCGTCGGTACTGTTTATTTCAGTAGAAGTACACAACAGCAAGAGACACCAAGTTAACCATCCAAGATATATCTTCACCTTGGGGATAAAACTATAATCTATATTTAGTAGAATTACATTATTGTTTACAAATGAATTTGGACTATGCATGTGCTTGCATGTAAAATTATTTTTGAAAAAAAAAATATTTGCAATTTATGTCTGAGATTTTATTAAACACACATAAAAACATTCGCTCACAGCATGTAGTTACAAAGTAACACAAAAAATAAAATAGGTTGATACTGACAGTGTATAAAAAAAATAGTGGAATAAGATTTATCAAAAATATTTTCCAAAACCCCCAAATGGTATTACACTTATCGATGCTGTCATTTTTTTTAGAACAAAATATGTGAATGAGTTAAATTATAAATGCATTTATGCCATTCGCTGTAGCCACCATGGTCAACCCTAAAAATTTTAAAAGAAATATTTACGTTGTGCATAATATAATTCTCTAAATGACTAACAAATTTTATTGAAAGCAAAGGAAAAAACCGTTAATTGTACATCCTGGTACAATCCGTCGGAGACATTTACAAGATGTAAGCTGCTTCATTTGTTCTTTATCTAAAGATTAATGTTTTGTCAATGACATACATTTTTGGGATTTGTATGAAGTATCTTGATGTTTCTGAGACTGGTTCTATTAGATGTAAACTTGTAAACACCGATTGGCGGAACCATGAGGTAAATATATGAAGGGTAATATATACTAATTTCACCCGTTTGGAATAATTAATTTTGGAATTTAAATTGTGGCAAAATTAGAGGATACGACGATGGCTAGCGACTTAATACGAAAATAAACTGGGTATGGACAACTTACAGTTTGTCAACTTTGAAGCGAACGAATTGGCTTCATAGAATAAAGCGGTTTTTTTTTTCAATCAATTAGTGTAGTTGTAATTAGTCAATTAGTGTAGTTGCAATTAGTATGTGGGTAAATGATGCCTATATGTTGAGTTGCGAGCTTTGTATATTGGTTAGAACTCTACAACTTTCGAATTTTGGTTGACCATTAGATTTTGAAAAATGAACTTAATTTATTTTACAACGATTGATAAACAAGTTCTACAACTTATATTAATATCTTACTTTGGCACGCATGTTAGCGCAAGGGGGTCATTAATGTGGGAGGAAGCCGGAGTGCCCGGAGAAAATCCACGTGTCCAAGCGGGCGCCCACCATACCCTGACACATACAACCACTGTCGATCACATTAGATTTTATCGTAGTTTAGCATTGTAAACAAATAAAACAAGAAAACAACAATAATAATTGACATTGTTCAGTTAAAAAACCCCACTTATTATATAATTATATTATATAATATATTATATACAAGTCCAAGTAAACCGTAGTGACGACCAGTCTGAAAAATCTACGAAAGAAATGTTGGAATTTACTTGACAAAATATCGGTTAGGAAAGCTCAGATCAAAAAATCTTTTAACACCTTTTTCTTACAGAACTAAAGATAAATCGTGTGAAATCATTGTGGAGACAAGCTTGTATACAACACCCGTTAAAAATTGACACATAAAAAGTTCATATTTTTGCATAACACAAACAACATAAGGATTTTTTATTTAATAATCAAAAAGTTTGATTATCAAAAAAAAAATGTAATAGAGTTTGAAACATTTAATCATGCACTAATATTTCGAGGTCATAAAAGGATCACGATTCGAGGAGGGGCTCCTTTTTTTCATTGATTTCTGATACAATCTTGGCTCTGTGAGAAAATATGGAAAAATCTAATTGTGTTAAGGAACTGTCATTCAAATGACATCTTTGTCATTGGGTCAGAAGAATTTTTTTTAAAAAGATAGACTGTGTATATAGAAAAAATTAAAGGTTGATAAAGTATTTATTTGGTTCAATATTTTTTGTATGAACGTTGGAAGATTTGATTCTAGATCTTCATGAAATATGGAAAAATCTTTGTAGAATTTTGATCGGATGTGCTTGCTTGCAAATTTTGATCGAGATTGGTCTGTAAAGAAACAAACTGCACTTTCAAATGCACTTTCGTTTTGATTATCATGGCAACATCTAAGACACAAGAACGAGATTTAACCACTAAGGTATCCTTATGTTCGATTTGCTTAGAACAATATAAATCACCAGTGACTTTACATTGCTCACACTCCTTCTGTCAAACGTGTCTGTCAACACACATTAAATCGTCATGTGGGGACTGTGATACACCCTTAGGATTTCCGTGTCCTCTGTGTCGCGTCTTTATCCCGGCACCAGGTGAAATAGATGAGTTTTCTGTTGACGAATGGGCAACGAAATTTCAAGAAAACAAGTTCCTTACATCGGTAGTAGGTGTTCAGGTTATTTTGTGCAAACCATGCCAAGAAGATGGAGAAGAGGTAAAAGCACATAGCTGGTGCAAGGATTGTTCCGAGGCGCTTTGTGAAGAGTGCACAAAGTATCACAAAAAATCTCGACCTTCTCGCCAGCATGTAGTGATTTCTATCACCGAATGGTCAGGCATTTCTCAAATTTCAGATACGCTAGAAATATGCAAGACCCACGATGGTCGTAAATATGAACTATTTTGTCAAAAACATTTCTTTCCATGCTGCTCTGTTTGTGTGACCAAAGAGCATGGCAGTTGTACAAATTTCTGTCAACTCGAGGAAGTTGGTAGGGATTTCTTAGAACCTGAAAAAATAAAAGATTTGCAGAGCAGAATGGACAAATTTGGTTCGAAATTAAAAGGCATTATTGGAGAAGAAAGAACAAACATGAAACGTAATGACGACATAGTTGACACATTTACAAAAGAATTATTGGAATTTACCACAAATATTATTCAAGCCGTAAAAAAACTGGAGGAAGAACATTTGAATGAACTCTCCAGATTATCAAAAGAAAGCAAATCCAAACTCCAAAAGTCTGTGGAATCTTTTGAGCAAAGATTTCTATATCTTGAATATTGGAAAGAAATATTATTAAAGAATCTGTCGACTGAGACAACATCAGAAAGAAAAAGGGTCTTATCATACATCAAACTAAAAAACATTCTGGAAAATCTACAAAGATTGAAATACGCGAAGTTAGAGAGTTGTATTAAAACAAAGTTATTAGATGAAGTGAAAAAGCTGATAAAATTGCCTTGTCTTGCTGATGTGTCTGCAGATGAGAGTTTAGATCAAATTTCTTTAAATGTGGAGAATATTGATTATACACGTGCGAAAGTGAATAAAATTTCTGAATTTACAATAGAAGGTACTGACATAAGTGGTGTCAGTTTTTTGGGTAATGGTAATCTGTTCTTAGCCGACTATAAAGGAAAAAGATGCATCCTTTGTGACACAAATGGAGTTATTTTACAAGAAGCAAGTATACTGGGATCGCCTTGGGGCGTATTTACAAGCGGGATGGATATTCTCATAACGCTTCCTAATAAAAAGTCGATTTTGAAGTTTGACTCAACTTCATTTGAAACCCTTGAAACTGTTCCTGTTGGTTGTAGCTGTTATGGAATTGCTGCATCTGGAAACACAACCGTCATAGGTACAAATAAATCTGTTGACATCTTAATTGACGGGTTTCATGCTACAAAACGAAAAACACTTTTATCTGGTCTTAGTAGTGTTAGTGATGTAGCAATAGACAATGAAAATAATGTGATTTGTAGTACTTATTTTGAAAACATTGTCAGAAAACTAGATTTAAGGAAAAATGTGTTGTTCACTTACAATCATGAAAAACTAAAGTATCCATACAGGTTAACCACAGACAGTAAAGGAAATATATTTGTATATGATTCCGGGAGTAGCAATATCCATATCTTGTCAAAGGATGGCAAACTCTTACAAATTATGGAAGGAGTGACACATGTGCAGTGCCTTAAATTCCAAAATGCCACGAACAAATTATTTGTCGGCAGTTCAGAGGGAAGTGTTACATTATTTGAATTCAGTGTGAGTTAATTTTGGTTTCAGTCAATCATAACTGTGTTAGTGTTTATGATGCCTTTATGTGTCTTAGAACAGTTTGTAAATGTCAATGTTTCGTGTTTTTCCTCTAAAGGGTATCACGGTATGGGAAGTGCTAATTGAAAACATGCTTGATTTGGATCACCAGCTATATTGATTTGGGTACTCTTGTGCATGTTTGAAAATGCATAACTTCAAAGGGAATTAGGAGATTTGTACCGGTACACCTGAATGTGATAATAAAAGGAACCAAAGACGTTGGAGGGTTAAGGGGGATGGATCTTACCTTTTCTTGTATGTGCATTGATTTTAGACTCATGAATACTTTGCGTTTATTATGTTATTTTTTTTAATATAATGATAGAAGCCTGTAAACACTGCAAATCAGCTGTCAGCGCTGATAAAGTAATAAAAACAATATATAGTAATTTTTGCTTCCTGCTCCAGTCATAGCTTCATTGGACATTAAAGCCACATTAATGAATATATTTTGTCATGATATTATTTTCAATAGGATAAAAATATATCTCAATATATCTAGTTTGGACAAATCAGCAAACAGAATTAAAGTGGGTTCGGTCCCTTCCAAGCAATTTTTGGTTAAATTCGTTTGTTTAATTTTTAATATCATAATGGCATCTCGCATAATTAAAAAAGCTCAAAAAATTCATGTCTTGACAAGTTATTTTTCTGATAAGAATCTCCACAATATGCATACTTCCTTTTATTATAATGGTCTTCAGATGAATTCCATTTTTCCGTTATTTATTAATTGTGTAAGCATAACTACTTGTAATTTATTAATACATTACAGTTGTCATTTCATTTATCAACTAATATAAAATATGTCTTGTGAGGAAAGAATATCGAATTTAATTTTCCTCGACCTCCAAATTTTTAAAGAATCTTTTTGAAATATGATTACACAAAATAGCGACCTAAAACGTCTTTCAACTTGTTTTTTATGAATTTTATTGATTTATTTTGTTTTGTTTTGTATTTTTAAGTGTTTAGAATGCAAACAGGTTATTTCAAAGTTTAATACTTAGTCCTAGTTGATATTGATGTGGAATATAATTATGAACAAATATATGCAGAGATGGTCTGGTCAACAATTAAATTTTTTAATATAAAAATATTTCTGAAAAATAGAATTCGTTTATATATTTTCAATCTATGGATACAATTTAAAGAATAACAAATAGTCATATAAAACCCTCATCAAACAATAATATTTTATTTTGAGTAATTGATACGCATTATAAGATCAGTAAATGAAAAAAACCCATTTCAATGCTAAACTACTTGGACATTTTTCAAAATTGTCATATATTCCAACTTTATATGGTTTTGTTCGGAAAAAATTTAGTTACGATCGGGATCTGTCGAATTTTTATATTTTCCTAATTGTTCTTGTTTTTCACTATTTCGTCTTACATGTGTAATTTCTTGTTGAAATATGATTGTGAAGCAATTGTTTAATGATTGATATTTGATTCAAAAATTTTAGCTCTAAAATAGCCTGATCGCAGCCAATACGATGTTTTCTGTTTCTATTCTTAAAAAAAAACATATAGAATACTTGAAAGTCGATACTGGTCTCATTTTTGTAAAATGATTTTTTAAGAGTGATTCTTTATTAATTCACTGATGTGTCGAGCCACCTTAAAATTAAAATTCGACTTATCTTGAAATATTCGTATAATTTCATGTTAAACTGGCTTATTTTTCTCTTTGAGTCACCTGAGTCACTCAGGTGACGTTTTGCTATTGGTCTTCGTCCATCGTCGTCTGTCGTCCGTTAACAATGTCACATTTTTAACTTCTTCTTGATGACCAGAAGGCCAGTTGTTACCATTTTTGGCTTGAAGCATCTTTAGGATAAGAGAAATCTAAATTGTAAAGTTTAGGACCTAATCACCCCGGGGTCTTTTGGGGGAAGCCATCTATGCCAAACTAAATGCCTGGTTATGGTGTTCATGAATACAATCTCTGAATGTTGGTCCCATCATGTTTCTCATATAAATAAACCACTCTCAAGACGACTACAGTATATATCATACGGTGGCATAGCGGGTTGTTAACCTCAGTGGACCCAACAAAATAAAGCATTTTGTTAAATAACTGGTCGGATTTATTGTGAGAATATAAAAAAATTCGGTTAATTTAGAGTTATCGAACATGACTGAGGATCGGAGATCGTTAATTTATATTTTGAATTTTACAATTTATAAGTAAAATTCTTAGCCATGCAGAGCAATCGTTTGTCATAAGATTTAATCATTATAATTGTTATTACCGGTATCGTATGTATAATGACAAACAGTTCACATCTTTTAACTATTTAGCTTTCTTCTACAAAATTATGTGTCATCAATTAAGTCGAAAGGTAAAAAAAATTAAATGCTTTTTTTCATTGTGTTTGAAAGTTTAAAAAAACCTGTAAACTATATAAACTTGCTTCAACGTAAACAGTTGTTTTCATATAAACTTCTTTTAAGATAGTAATGAACATCTATCTATTATAATAATGGTTTTACTTTTAACGATTAAGAATTCTATAATTTTACAATAATTGTCCAAAAATTATGTGTTGATACTTTTTTAGGAATGGTAAAAATTATAAAAGCTCTTGCAGGATTCGAACTAGTGCCCTACAGATTCCTTGAGAACGCTCTAACCTATTGCGTTATGTGACAATTTTGGAAAAGAAAACTCAGGTATTTAAAAAAAAACCCTTGTTTTTATGGTTTATTTCGATAGGAAGTACGTCACAATATGGAGGTGTCCCATACCACCTTATAATGTAAGGATAGTCGTTAAAATCATTCATTTTTTCAAAACATGCAAAATACATGTACTGTTTACTTGCGCAAACATATCTTTATTCACGTGTCAACTTAACAAAAATTATCAATTAATCAGAACATACCTATATTATAATAAGTAAACTATCAGTAGGACAGGAATGAAGTCTGCTTTATCAATAAGATAAGAACACATGGAATCAACATAATATGTGTACATTTACTGTAATCTAGCGACGAATGATTTGGCTAGCTAAGTATACATGTAAGTCAATGTGAAGTATTTCTCACATTATCTATCAGATTTCGTATAATGGCGATTTGAAATTATATAAATAAATAGATAATTATGTCATCATGAGGAAGTTTTGTATGCACAGCGATCCGGTAAACTCATTTACATGACTGATAAATAAAAAGATAATAACTGATAGATTGACGCGTAATGATCTATCCATGAACAAACATTTCACTTATTGCTTGCAGTTCTCATTTACAATTTGTAGAAATGTGCCCAAAAAGCGAAACATTTCGGCTTCTGAAGTTACAACACAATTGAAATATCTTGGGCTTTTTCGACTGGCGGAAAACACATTTGATGTATTTTCCGAGCTCTACCATAAAAGACCCTGAGAAGTTGCGAATAGAAACAACAAGGTTCAGGCGCCATATTAAACTTAAAGTAGTTTACATTTGTTTTTAATCTCACGTGTTTTATTTTATATACTTAACGACCGAATTTTAACAATAGTCAAGATTTTTTTTTATGTAAACGTTAATTCGTTGTAATGCTGCAGTCCCGAGTAGCCCTAACTACCTTCTCAATTAGACAAAAATTAAGCTATAATAATGTTACCTTTTTGATGTCATGTGTGTAAAGGTTTTAGTATAATTACTTGAAAGGATTTTTTTCTTGGAAACGTGTGCAAAAATTTCTTTTCAAAAGACTAAGGAACATATTTTATAAGCATCAACAAAAGCAGATAAAAATGAGTTCTTGCGTTAACCATCCACTAGTTTTCACACAATTCTGCAAGTTTTTGTTGCTCGATGAACTTCTATGCATTCACAATAATTTCATTGAAGAACTGTATTTAAAAAGCATTTAACAACTTCATTTAAAAAAAAACATTGGGAGGGGGGGGGGTAAAAACTAGAGATACGGTGGTAAAGTACATTGTAGTGTGTTTCAATAGTGAGACTTTCTTCAGAAAATAACTATTTAATATCCCGCTAGAACAACAGATGTGTGTGGGGGGATAGGGGTATACATGTATCAGTTGTAAATGTCAATTGTGAATTTATGATTGAGAATCATATTGTTTATATTGTTCTTGCAAAACACAAGTATACCAAAAATTCTTGTTGGTCAACTTTCTTTCAATAAGATTGAGCATGTGCATAACCATGCATAATGAAAAATATAAAAGAATGTTTTCCATCTTTTAATGCAAAAGCCATCCAGAAAATGTCGATCTTCCTTCTGCATTACTGAATATGTAGTTGATTGCTGTGTGTCGGATTCTGACATACACTTGGTCTCCAGCCACCAGGTCTGCTATAGCTACACCTGTGCTGCTCATTAAGCCATCATCCTGGTGACTGTCAGTGACCCCCGAACTAATGACGTTGCCATTTACCACTAACTCTGTCGGAATATATCCTCTAGGGTGAGTGTATATGGTCCAAAAGAAGACGTATGTTCCTGGCCGAGGTGCCTCGAATATACCGTTGTCATGGTGGTAACAATTTCCTTTGTTGATTGGGATGGCATCAAAGGTTATGACGTGATGAGTGCTCAAGTTTGGTGGACTGTTATTGGACAAATAACTGTGAAATATGACAGGTTCCTGTCTTGGTTCTGAGGTTCCTGGTACTGCAATATTGTTTGATAAATATACGACAAAAGGATATAACCAAACTGTACATAGCTTAAATATTAGTGGAGATTAAATATGCTAATATAGTACACTTAATATGATTATACCTCAATATGATTATTCTTATTACGCAACATCTGATTGGTATAGAAAGTCACGTGACAGTGCGAACAAAACGTAGTGTTCCCCCACGGGGGAATGAATATCAGGTTCCACCTCTTTGGAAATCTCGGGTATTTTCATTCCAAAAGTATGAAAAAGCGGATGTGAGCATTCAATGTAGAAAAACGATTAAATCAATATTATTTAATCATTTTCATTATCTTTGTATCACAAAAGCCAATTTTACTATATGAATCGAATTTATAATACTAGTCGAAAAGTGAGACAAAAACATAGAAAATCAAACAATTTAGACGTTATTGATTTCATAGAGTGAATGCATGAATGCTCGGAAAATGTGTGATTACACTTCTGAATTCAAAATCCACTGATATTCCCAAAAATTGACTGACATTGTCTGACATCCACTGTACATTGACTGTACCTCACTGTACATTTGACTGACTTTCACGGTACCCCACTGTACCCCACTGTACATTTCTACTGAACAGCACTGTATCCCACTGTATGCCACTGTACAGTCCTACTGACTTCCACTGTACCCCACTGTACGCAACTGTACAGGGCGCTGACCAGCACTGTACCCCACTGTACGCCACTGTACCGGGCACTGATAATCACTGTACCCCACTGTACGCCACTGTACTATTAATTTGAGAAAAAATTAGATTTTTAAATCTTCAGTATATTTTTTTTCTTCGATATTTATTTTTATTGTGCTGTATATAGTATTATCATTATGTATACAGATAACTTGACAGAAGAATGCAACAGGTCGTTAAATTTATTTAATACGTTTTATATATTAATGTCTATTGTTATTGAATTTTACGATCACAGAATTATGATAATTTCCCTAGCTTTAAGGTGAAAATTTTGAATTTTGCATGTTGAATCTGATTATTAAAAAAGTGCATATCATTATGTTTATTCTGCCAGTCATTGGAAAATACCCACCCAAACCAGCAAGGTTACATAATCATTCCTATTAATGATACATGACAAGCCCTCGTTTAAATGATCGGGTTGTTAATTCTCTGTGTCTCATGAGCCGTGTTTTAGCCACTAAAAAACAGTCAATTATACATATATACTAATATTTATTTGACAATATTGATTAAATTAAATTCATTGTAAAAAAAAAAAACTAGATATTTAATTACTAAAACATTGATTTTGAAATATTTAAAAATAGTTTCCCCTTTTATTGAATAAGTTGCTATATTTGTATGATAATTGGATTCCGAGTTTTTAAATAGATAAATGCCCGGATCGGAAGATGGAGGGAGGAGGGGGGGGGGTCAGAGGATGATTCCATTTTTTTAAACTTACATAGTACAACTATCCAAAATATGTCTAAGCTCCCCCAGAAACCAAATATCCCTGCCCCTTTCCCTGGAAATTCTGACCGCGCATGTAATTATATATGAACTTAAAGAAATAGAAGTCCATTTTCTTTCTTGTAAGCAATAGGAAAGAATCAAAACAAATTCAGATTTGGTCACAAATAAAGTAAATATTTATTCATTGTTCAAACATAATAACTTATAAAAACATAGGTACAGTGGGTTACAGTGGTGTACAGTGTTTGTCAGTACCCTGTACAATGGTGTACAGTGGGGTACAGTGCTGGTCAGTGCCCCGTAAAGTGGTGTACAGTGAGGTACAGTGCTGGTCAGTGGGTAGGTAGTGTGCTGTCCAGTGGAGTGCAGTGGAGTACAGTGGCTCTGTACAGTGGGGTACAGTGGGATACAGTGTCGTACAGTAGCTCTGTACAGTGGGTGTACAGTGGATTTACAGTAGGGTACAGTGGTTATACAGTAGATGTCAGATAATGTCAGTCAATTTTTGGGAATATCAGTGGATTTTAAATTCAGTAGTGTTAATTCCCCTCCCCCCACAAAAAAATAAATAAATAAATAAATTCTGACATGACTTTTCTTGGGTGAATAAATCTTCATAGTTCCCTCACTAACATACAATAAATGTAAATTGTACTATGTTATGTCTAAATGGTTGCCTAAAAGCTCTTATAATATATTTTCCTACTTATTCTCTGAACTTCCTGTCCCGCGTTTCTTTCGCCATCTGTTCGTCGTTCGAGCCATATAGGATCAGTTCCTTCTTTCTTTAATTCATTTCGATTGTCATCGTTTTTGTGAAGATTACGTAGCTCTTCGTTCTGACATTCAATAATCTCCAACATCCTATTTCTGTCTGCTTCCATCTCTTTCATTTTATCTTCCAAATGTCCTACCTTGTTGGAGAGGATCTTATTTGTCTTTCTAACCTCCATGTTTTCCTTTTGAAGTCGTAAAATTTGGTCCTCAATTTCCGCCTTCCATGCGGCAAAGTCGTCGGTACTGATGTTTATTTCAGAAGAAGTACACAATACAAATAGACAACCCGTAAACCATCCAACATGAAGAGTGAGGCGACTTAGAGGTGACTCCATGATATCTATTTAGGAAAATTGTATTAATATTTATCAAAAATTAATTTTTATTATACATTATATGATGTGTAAATATATTCAATTTTTAACGATTTGCAAACTTCATTAGTTCTATAACCAAACGTCAATCATATGATTTAAGCAATATCGTTGATACTGGTATCATAAGCAAAATGACAAACATTTACCGCGTACTAGATTTCAAGAGGAATTGTGGTGGAGTATCAGGAGAAGTAATCCTGAATAAGGGTGAAAAAACTGGTATTCCACGAACACAACAGGAACTCTGACAAGTTACACGGTGCAGGGTCCCCGGCTTAGGAACACACACTCACACGTTCACACGCTTCGCCCTAAAGTAATTATTATTTTAAAAACCAATCATTTATACTCGGGCAGAGTAAAGGAAAATTAATTATATATATAACTTACATGTAGCACCCTATTCCATTGAAAAGAACCCCGTAGATAACACGTTACATTTTGGTTACAGCCGGTCAAGGGATAGGGTAAGTTTGATAATTTGATTTTTGTTAAATTAATCATTGTGTTTGAAAATTGTTGTGTTTGTTTAATGTATTTGGGTGACTTGGTGCAGCTGGAGAATGAGTTCAGTTGGTAACCGAGTACAGAAATGGTACCGCCGTCTTGGTACTGAGTGAAGTAGCGTTACCAGGTTTGAAAATTACTGTGTTCTGTGCACTGGGCTACTGTGTGCAGAATTAAAGGTACTGTAGAATAAAAGGTACTGTGTTCTGTGCAGCGGGTTACTGCGCACAGATTTAAAGGTTCTATGTTCTTAAAGTATATATATATAGTTCTTAAAGTATTTTAGCACTTGGTTCCCGTGAAGGAGATGTTGCCAGATCTTGCGAAGATTGATGCAGAGAGACAAAGATTGAAAGAAAAGTTGCAGATGATGATGCATAAGCAATTTCCTCCCAAGGTAACCAAGTCATCTAAGGTTGGTGACTTGAGCTATACAGATGCAGGTACACAAAGACCGCAAGATGATACCATAGAGGAGTTAAACAGGCGATACTTATATGGTAGGCCAAGTTATGAATTATATGGACCGGATGAAAAGGGTGCACGTCCAAATGTCAGAGCGAATGGTTTGTGCAAAGATGTCTTCACTGCGGTTTACGTTGCCAGAAACCCGAACCACGTAAAATATTTTAAAAATGTATTGATCTTTCACCTGCGCCAAGCTGTTTTTTTTTTACATGCATTAAAATTTATTCATTCAAATTGTTTACATAAAGCAGGGAGTCTCCAAACCACTAATTTATAAATATTATTTTTACTTGAAGGAAAGCTTTAAACCAGTAAATTATTTGATACTGATTATTATAATGAATGAATTATATTCGTCTAGCAATAACGTCATCAGCTATATAAAAGAAATTACTGTTTTATTATAATTCACTTTTAAAGTTACGATACGTTCCCTGAGAACTATCGAATGGAATGCAGATCGTGACGTCAAAGTTGATTATGACGTTATATTGTATGAAGTACAGACAAGTGACATTCTACACATTGCTGTGGGAAGGTAACATACTCGCGAAAGGAAAATGTGATCTGCTCATCAGTATTGGTAACTCAGAATTTGAATTTACGACTGTTGTAACTGATTCAGTACTGATGGCATATTAGGTGAAGTTTTCTTGAAGCAAAATCAGTGTTTGGTAGACGTGGCCTCAGCTTATAGATGTAAGTTGAATGAACAGAACATGAACTGCAAATAAAGGGACACTAGGAGTGTTTCCGAGTTAGCTGAAAGGAAACTATATGCATACATGCACCCCCTAGAAGTGAGATGGTATGTCAAGTTCAGTTATTATTGCCCTCCGACACGGAATACCGTGGGCCGTTGGAAATCGAAGCAAGTGAGAAGTTCCATAAATCAGGAAAGGCTTTGGAAGCAAGATCTTTAACAGATGCAGGGGAAAAGGTTTTGCTGAGATTAATGAACGTATCTTGTAACCCCCAGACCGTGTACAAGAACACTGTCGTAGGCAGTACATTGCCAGTAGTCAATATCATAAAAACAAAGAGCAGAGTTATGACTTGCACGCTGAAAGCAATCAAAGCGATACAGATGTCATCTCCGATCACTTCGAAACTAAACATGAACTCGACCCAAGGCAGACAAAGAAAGCTGGTGACCTTCTCATTAAATTTCAATATAAATTTTAAGTACAAAGATGACTTTGGGAGAACGTCGGTGACGAAACATAAAATTAACACGGAAAATGCAAAATCTACTAAACATCCTCCTCGAAGACTACCTCATCCCGCAGCAGATTTCATAGACAAAGAGGTTGAGAACATGATTGATAAAGGGATAGCAGAACGTTAGTGCAGTCCTTGGGCCGCAGGTGTCGTACTGGTTGAAATGAAAGATGGGACAAAGAGATTTTGTGTATATGACAGTAAAACGGTAAAGGAGGCCTATCCTTTACCAAGAGTTGATGACTCCTTGGACCGTCTACAATGTGCAACCTGGTTTTGTAGACTCGACCTGCACTCTGGATATTGGCAAGTCGAGATGAAAAAAGTGATAAACCAAAAACAGCGTTCGTAACTAGAAATGACCTTTTTCAGTTTACCATAATGCCGTTTGGACTTTGTAATACCCGGCAACGTTTGAAAGGCTTATGGAAACGGTCCTAGCTGGTCTTAATTACAAGATTTGCTTGGTGTATATCGCGGATTTAATGGAAATGAGTTGTAAGTAAAGGTAATTCGTGGCCAATGCTTTTACTAATACTTTGGTGTTTGAAATTGCACTTCAATTTAACATTTATTTTGTGTATATTTTCATCAACAAACATTGATGAAATCACAGTAGTAAATGTTGATTATACCTGGTGGGTCAAAATATAAAATTTACAATATTGTAAATGTTGTATTTACAACCACAAAATTAATACAAAAGTTACAGTATGACATAAACAGCCATTGAGATGAAATGAAAACTGTTTAAAATTTTTTTTTGCGCAAACTTGAAGCTGTATAGTCACACAGATTTTTCATTTAAACCATGTGTTCAAGATTTTCTGAATTTTCAGATCTTAACAATTTAGCATAATTAAATCTATCATTATATTTTTGTATCGACGCAACAAAAGCTATGAATTGATCAAAACAAACCTATATATGTTAACTTCCAGAAGGACTAGAATTACGTCTGTTTTAACAATGAATATTCATTGGCATCAACTTTCGCGGATTTAATAATAATGAGTTGTAACTAAAGTTAGTTCGTGGCAATTGCTTTTACTAACACAATGGTGTTTGAAATTCCACTTCAATTTAACATTTATTTTTTGGATAATCTCATCAACGAAAAAATTGTTCAACAAACATTGATGAAATCACAGTAGTAAATTTTGAATTTACTTGGTGGGTGAAAATATACAATTTACAATATTGTACGGTAATGTTGTATTTACAACCACAAAATAAATTCAAAATTTACAGTATGACATAAACAGCTATTAAGATAGAATGAAAACTGTTAAAAAAATATTTTTTGCGCAAACTTGAAGCTGTATAGTCACACAGATTTTTCATTTAATTCATGTGTTCAAGATTTTCTGAATTTTCAAAATAAACAATTTAGCATGTTTTTGTTAAACATTGTATTTTTGTATCGACGCAATAAAACTATGAATCGATCAAAACATACCTATATATGTAAACTTCCAGAAGTTCTAGAATAACGTCTGTTTTATCAATAAGATAAGAACACACTCAACCAGTCAAATACACATACTTAGTGTAATCAAGCGACGAATTATTTATCTTGTTAAATATAGGCCAATATGTATGATATCTCTGATATTCATGACTGTTAATTGTTGTAATAATATACATTTATGTATCAGATGTATTTGAATATAAAAAGAATAGTGTTCGAGGCTTTTTATGAGTTTGTGTGGAGCGTAAAGTAGTGGATATAATCAGCTATATAATCTACATTATGTATGTCATGCAATTACAGAGATGATGCATAGATTCGGTATTGAAGTGTTCAGTTGTGTGTATTTGGGGATTTGTATTGGCATTGTGTGTAAATGGTGTTCAGTTGAGCGTGTGTTAAAGAGGTGCTCACTTAGCAGTGTAAATTTATTTTGTCATTTACCCAAAGTTAATTGGCAACATTTACATTTGGCATTTGCATTATATTAATATGCACTGAGTATGCTTAAGCCGGTACACGATTCACAGTCTGATATGAACAATCAAATGGATAAACCTGATTATAACTATAGTCAGGGGCATTTTAATTAGACTGAATATAAATGTTGTTCAGTTGAACGTGTGTAAAAGTGGTGCTCATTTGGAAGTGTAACTTTTTTCATAACTTACCTAGTAAGTTAAAGTCAAAACAGGAACATTTTTGTATTTCATTATATCAATATGCCTTGAGTATGCTTTTTATAACTTAAAAAAATCTGCTAACGGTTAAAAGTCATGGATAAACCTGGATAAGACCGAAGTTTTAATGAAAATACAAAGCCCATATTCTTTTTGAATTCCGTAAATAAAACTCAATATTTCACTTTTTTCTTGTTTAATTGCAGCTTCTGAATAATTCCCGAATTACAAGTATTCTGAACAAATCGTTTCTCTTGCATTCACTGTGTGTTATAAAGGCCCACTTTGCGCGTGAGTTCGCGCTCAGTTCACGGCCTGTTTTTCGTTCACCGTTTACCAACCGATCATCAAACTCCGTTCACTGTTCAAACATTGTTTGCTCACCGGAAGTCTAGAGTTTTCAACCGTATTGCTCACAGCTTAATGGGGAGGGTAAAACTTTTCAGGGACTGTACAGGTATACAGAACGGCCATTGATGGTTGGTTTGATACATCTAGTTTATTTTTTTTATATTTGATCGATACAATTGTTTAATTTTATCATCGATATTGAAAGTGAGATATTTTAAAATATGCAAATGCTTTTAAAAATTTATATTCTATAGTCAATGCATGACATGAATTCTATCATGTAAAAAAACCTTTTGAAAAGATACATATGTTTATACAGATCATCCTAATGAAAAAAAAAAATGTATTCTGAAACTACATGTATGTAGGGAGCATGAACGAGTACACATACATGTAATCAGCTCTTGATATTGCTAATGCAAAACTCTGAAAGACAGGTAATCTAGAGATCTTGAACGAATTTTAATTTAATAATTGTTTAGTTGGTGGGGTGTATATGACTTTGAGGAGTTGTAGTGAAAGTGTGTATATAAGATGCTCACTTGAACGTGTGTTACAAAGGTGTTTAATAGGATGTGTTACTCTGGTATTTACGGTACCGATCAGACCCAACCTAACACCAGAGTAAACCCCCAACTAAACCCCGGGTTTACTTTTTGGGTTTACTTGGGGTTTACTCCGGGTTTACCTTTTGAAAATTTGGGTCCACTCGGGGTTAACTTTGTGTTTACTTTGGGTTTACTTGGAAATTGCTTTTAAGGTCAAAAGCACGCACTGAAGTGTGAAGCAGACACGTCTTTTATCTTACTATCCTACTAACTGTAATTCCTGCACCTTGTATATTCCGAATACACAGTTAGCGTCTGCTTTCAGGAGTATACTACTGAGCGGGTTTACTCTCTGTGTCCACTCTGGGTTTCCTTTGGGTTTACTCTGGGTTTACTCTGGGTCCACTCGAGTAAACCCAAGATAAACCTAGAAAGTAAACCCAGGGTTTAGTTGGGGTTTACTTTCTGTTAGGTTGGGTCTGATCGGTACTGTATTTAGCAGGTGGCAAGTCAAAGTAAAAATAGACAAAATTGCAACCGATAACAGCAATCCTGAAAAAAAATGAGTTCAATGTTGTTTTCGTTTTTAATTTGAGTGAGTATCAATGATAGTGCCCATTTGGAGTATAGGGAATAAAGGTTTTGGGTTGGTACCATTTACACATATGAGTGTTGGGGGGGGGGGGGGTACATGAAAAAACATCAGTTGTGATTCAGTTGTAAATGTGAATTCATGATTTGAGAATTACATCGTATATTTTTATTTTGTTCTTACAAATCAAAAGTATAATTCGTTTGGGTCAAGTCTGTATTGCAATAAGATTTTCAAGACCCAATACTGAGCATATGCATAATCAGGCATAGTGAAAAATATTAAGAAAAAAAGTGTTCCATATTTTAATGCAAAAGCCATCCAGAAAATGTCGATCTTCCATCTGCATTACTGAATATGTAGTTGATTGCTGTGTATCTAAGTCTAACGTACACGTGGTCTCCAGCCACCAAGTCTGCTATAGCTACACCCGTGGCGCTCATTATTCCATCATCCGGGTGACTGTCAGTGACCCCCGAACTGATGACGTTGCCATTTACCACTAGCTCTGATAGAATAATTCCTCTAGGGAAAGTGTTGATGGTCCAAAAGAAGACGTACGTTCCTGGCCGCGGTGCCTCGAATATACCGTTGTCGTGGTGGTAGCCATTTCCTTTGTTGATTGGGATGGCATCAAAGGCTATGACGTGATGAGTGCCAAGGTTTGGCGGAGTGTTACTTGACAAATAACTGTGAAATATGACAGGTTCCTGCCTTGGTTCTGAGGTTCCTGGTACTGCAATTTTGTTTGATAAGTATACGACAAAAAAATAGAACCAACTTGTAGCTTAAATATTAGTGAAGATTAAATATATTAGTATACACTTAAGGACGACGGACCCAATTCAAGATTTCGCACCTCTGCGCAGAAATCCGCGCATATGCTATGAATATGACTGTCGTAACTACGTACACCAGAATAAGAGAAAATAATACAATTTTCTTTCTGCTAAACATAATTTGTGATGGCAAAATATTTTTTGTGGAGAAAAATTTAGTAAAAAAAAAAAATTAGTCCGAATTTCTTCTGTTTGCGACAAGTCTGTTATCTTTCCACGGTTTTTAAATCCTAATACGCACAAAGACAGTTTATAGTCTTATAATCTGGTAGATATTGAATTTATACCTCAACCTTACAATATTTATTTATAAAGCAGTTAATGTAACGTCAGGTAAAATTAATAATATCCTTTTTTCAATGATATTTCTGAAGAAAAATGAACCATGCAGTGACCTTTGACACAACCCCTCAAAAATTAAAGTCGATGACCTACAAGTTTTTTTTGTACATCGGTAAGCTAATTGATTTCTTAGTATTACAATTTAATTAGAGTAAAAAAATCTATTGCAGAATTTTTAAAATGTCAGTTTTTATACCACACCCCAGAAAATTCCCATTACTTTCTATTATATCGGAGTATTTTCGTACCCAAATTTTGAAACGCCCCCAGTAAGATCATTTAAATTTTTTTATTGATTTTCACTCACCATAACTGATTAACATTATATAAATATTATTATATAAATATTTGGATAAAAAATCTATTGTAGAAATGAATTGGGTCCGCCGTCCTTAATACCATTATACCTTCCTATCATAATGCCATATAACGCGTTTTTTTTCTGATTGATTCTAAACAATCACGTGGCAGGGTAATAAAACTCGTATTTCCCTGTCATCGTCATATTTTTATCATATTCAATCACTTCGGCAGCCACATGAATTTTCATTCCATTCGTATGAGAAATTCCGTGGATGAGCGTATAAATTAATATGAAAAATTCAATTATTTTATCGGCTTATTACTAGTATATCAACACTTTAAATCCATTTATATTAAAAAAAAATTAAGTAATTAATTCCAAAAATTGAAAATTAGAAATTAACATGAAAAAAAACCCCGGTAAACATTTATAAAGTTCGAGTTGAAAAACGATTTTTTCTTAATGTATTCTATATTATTATACTATACCTCAATACGCCTATTTTATATAACACAACATTTGATTAGGCAATCGGTAATTGGAACGCAGTTCGCTATTCGCAATTCAAAAGTGAACTGCGTTCTAGAACGCAGTTCGCAATTCACAATTTATAATTCATATTTAGGGCCAGATATTGTTAGGGTCACCCTACTAGTGGTATACCACTACCACTGTGAAAATATGGTGAAGTGGTCTTCTCTGGTTTTTGAGATTATGGCTTATTCGCAATTCAAAAGTGAACTACATTCTAGAACGCAGTTCGCAATTCAAAATAAATTATTAATATTTTGGGCCTAAAATTTTCAGGGCCATTTACTAGTGGTATACCACTTCCCCTGTGAAAATATTGTGAAGTGGTCATCTCTAGTTTTTGAGGTTCGGGCCCCCACTTATAGAACACTATTCATTATAATAGGGTTTTAAACATCTGCCCGGAAACACCGAGGGCCCTTATCCTGGGCGCTAAAATTGTTAGGGTCATCTACTAGTGGTATACCACTACCACTGTGAAAATACAGTGAAGTAGTCATACATGTATCTAGATTTTGAGATTCGAGCTTATTCGCTATTCAAAAGTGAACTAGTTCGCAATAGATAATATATGAATTATATTTGGGGCCTGACATTTTTTAGGGTCGATTACTGGTATACCACTACAATCGTGAAATATTGTGAAATGGTCATCTCTATTTTTTTAGATTAGGGCTCCAACTTATAGAACACTATTCATTATAATGGGGTTTTAAACATTGGATTCTTAAACATCGAGGGCCCCTACCCTTGGAGCTGAAATTTTCAGGATCATCTACTAGTGTTACAGGGCCATCCCCTTGGGTTAATTATCATTAATAAATGTTGAGTGAAAGATGTGGTATGAAAGGTTTGATAAGGTTGCAGGTGCGCGACGAAGGCGTTGTAGCCCTGCTTCCCAAGAGTATCATTACAGCTTGTTAGGAAAGTGAGAGCGAGCAAACATGAGTTTATTATTTGTAAGTTAATCTCTGTAGTTGTCATTTGTTTATTGTGCATGATAGAGTTCTGAGAGATGAAAGTGAGTAATTGATTGAGTTATGGGAGATTCTGAGGAGTGAGAGATAATTGGTAAGGCCTTACCCAGGGAACACGGGGGGGGGGGGGACAGGAGAGAATGAGTTTGGATGTTAAAGAGTGAGAACGCATTATTTGATATTACCTGTGTTTTATATATATATATTGTTTAATTCGTGGTCGTTGTAAATATGTAATTAAACTTGTAAATATAAACAATAGTTATCAATCAGTGCCGGTGACAGGGAGGACCCCTGTCACACTAGTGGTATACCACTACCACTGTGAAAATATGGATATATGGTAATCTATAGTTTTTTAAAGCGCTAAGCATAGCTGCAGCGCTTTTTTGTCGCCAGATTTCTAAACCTCTAAACCTACTTCCACTTTCGTTTTCGCGTTTCCTATATACCACCACCTACTGGCGGATGCTGGAGAAGTCGTATCCTAGAGAAGTCGTATTCTGGAAAACTCATACATGTAACTATGCAACCAGTATTAAGTTGGCAATAAGTTTCATTTTAATGTCATTATTATATATCGGATACGGGTGCTCCAAAACATACCATGATGATTTCTTTCGAATTGGAATTTTGAATAAAAAATAGATATAATATGCATTGAGTTTTGTTTTAGGTGTTAAGTAATAATTGGAATAATTCTACGATATGAAAAGGTTTTGAGTGTTTTTAAACGGTATTGTCTTGAAATTTCTCGCCCGCCGTACCAAACGTTTCAAATATATATATGAACTACGAATATAATAATTGCTTATTCTATCCGGACGAAAAACTGTAAAGTGTCAGTAGACACTAAATTGCTTTCCTATCTTATTAAAAGTGTTAATTATTGTAAAAAGTAAAAAAAAAATGTCGTCTAAGCCCTTTCAAACAATGCAATCACCTGTTATTCGGTACTGGTGATTTGATTAAAATTCATTATCGCCATTGGGCACAATACCCATGTTTACCCATAATATTTCGAGCTATATGTAATATGTTACAGTAATGAACACCATGTTTTATATAGAAATGCAGAATTTTTTATACCAAATTTTTCGATTAACACCTTTTTACGATAATTTGTGCTGCTTTTTATTAACATTATTTTAGGCTTCGTTTGCTGTATGCAATATTTCAGGAATATTTTTCTATCAATACGCATTGATCTTCAATTGATAATTACCCAAAACCAATGATTTGAATATAATTTATAAAAAGTATAACTGTCGAGTTACTTGAAATACTACAGTAAATATATGTTATAAATCCCGATTCAAATATGATTATTTACATGTACATGTATTTTCATATTAATCGATATATTTTTAACATTTTCTTCCAGGCTTAGCGCTTTTCAGTAATTTCAGTACTTTGATTAGATTCAGGCCCCACTCATTAAACATTGTTTGCAATTTGAAAGTGAACTGCTTTAAAATTTTCAGGGTTATCTATTAGTGGAATACCATTAGTAGATGACCCTGGTCCGAAACTCAAATACTGGAGATGACCACTTATTCATATTTTCACAGTGGTTGTAATATACCACTAGTAGATGACCCTGAAAAAATCAGACCCCAAATATGAATTTAATAAAATTTGAATTGCGAACTGCCTTCTAGAACGCTGTTCACTTTTGAATTGCGTATAGTGTTTTAATGAGTGGGGCCTGAATTTAAAAAAAAAAACAAAAATCTAAAGACGACCAATTTACCATATTTTCACAGCGGTAGTGGTACACCACTAGTAGACGACCCTGAAAATTTCAGACCCCAAATAAAATTCATAAATTTTGAATTGCGAATTGCGTTCTAGAATGCAGTTCACTTTTGAATTGCGAATAGGCCCGAATCTCAATATCTAGAGGTGACTACTTTACCATATTTTCACAGTGGTAATGGTATACCACTAATAGTCGACCCTGGAAATTTCAGGCCCAAAATATAATTCATAAATTTCGGATTGCAAACTGCTTTCCAGAACGCAGTTCACTTTTGAATTGCGAATAGCGAACTGCGAACTGCGTTCCAAAAGCCGACTGCCCTTTTACTAACACTATGGTGTTTGATATTGCACTTCAATTTAACATTTATTTTGTGGATAATCTCATCAACGAAAAATTGTTCAACAAACATTGATGAAATCTACGGAAGCGTATTAGTGCAACATTGTAAGTTTTTTCTTTAAAATTCCAAGATTAAAGTTGAAATTTCCAACTTTAAAGTTGATTTTTCCAACTTTAATCTTGGAATTTCCGACTTTAAAGAGAACTTTTCTACTTTAATGTTAGACATTCCAACTTTAAAGTTGGAAATTTCAACTTTAATCTTGGAATTTCAAACTTTTTTGTTTGAATTTATTTATTGTTAATATAACATTATACATATTAATATGACAGACAAACTTGTTGATATGTCTGAACTAGAAGTTTGCATATAAGTATATAAGATAAAAAACGTTTAAATGCATTCAGTATCAGATATCAAATATATATCGAAATAATTTTAAATCAAATACATCAATAAAAATATAACAGTATACATTATATTACAGGCAAACTGTGCATATTAAACTTATAGTTGTATATGTCTGAGCTAGAAATTTTCATATAAATATATTAGAGTAAAACGTTTAAATGTATACAGTATCAGATATCAAATATCGAAATAATTTTGAATCAAATAATTGTTATCTTAATATGTAATATGGGTGTCGTTAATTAAGGGTGACGTAAATGCAGGATTAGAAAGAAGCACACTAAAAGACAATTAAGATCAAAACAAAGCCTTGGAATTTGTAACTACAGAGCGTTAATAAAAATCACTTATTAAATAAAAATTCGTCTGAAATTAAAAAACCTATCGTAATAACAATAGAAAATTTAAGTTAGAAATTCCAAGATTAAAGTCGGAAATTCCGAGATAAAAGTTGGAAATTTCAACTTTAAAGTTGGAAAAACCAACTTTAAAAGTTGAAAATTCTAAAATTAAAGATGAAAATTTTAAGATTAAAGCTGGAAATTTCAACTTTAATGTTGCAAAAATCAACTTTAAAGTTCGAAATTCAGACAATAAAGTTTGAAATTCCAAGTTTAAAGTTGGAAAAATCAATATTAAAGTTGGAAATTCCAAGATTAAAGTTGGAAACTCCAACTTTTAAGTTGGAAAAATCAATTTTTAATGTTTAAAATTCCAAGAATAAAGTTGGAAATTCCAAGATTCAAGTTGGAAAATAAAATAAACTTTCAAGTTGGAAATTCTGTCATTAAAGTTGGAAAAATCAACTGTACAGTTGGAAATTCCAAGTTTAAAGTTGGAAAAATCAACTTGAAAGTTGGAAATTCCAAGATTAAAGTCGGAAATTCGAACTCAAAAGTTGGAATTTTTAAGAAAAAAATAATAATATGGTACTAATACGCTTCTGTAGAAATCACAATAGTAAATTATGAATGTACTTGGTGGGTAAAAATATACAATTTACAATATTGTAAATCTTGTATTTACAACCACAAAATAAATTCAAAATTTACAGTATAACATAAACAGCTATTGATATGGAATGAAAACTGTTTAAAAAAATATTTTTTGCGCAAACTTGAAGCTGTATAGTCACTCAGATTTTTCATTTATTTCATGTGTTCAAGATTTTCTGAATTTTCAGATGTAAACAGTTTAGCATGTTTAACAAATCTATCATTATATTTTTGTATCGACGCAACAAAAACTATGAAATTATCGAAACATACCTATATATGTAAACCTCCACACGAACTATAGAATTATGTTTAATGTATCAATAAGATAAGAACAGATACAACCAGTCAAATAATCAAGCGACGAATTATCTCTCTATAGTCTGTCCCAAGTTTTTTATGCAGCACATTTGATCGATTTTTTTATTAAAATATACATACCAGTAAAAGAAGTGCAGTTAAATTCGATGAAAGGGAAAATTTCCAAGATATCTTTATTGACACATTATCATTTTTCACTTGAAAAAAAAATCACAGAATCGAAAATAGATTTCTTACGGAGATTTATAATGGGGAATGTTTACATCTTTTCTCCATTCGGAATCACTCGGAATACCTCGCGCAATTTTTCAATGTTATCATCCGGACTTACTGCAATACAAAATCCCCGTAGACATTACATTTTTTAACCTTGTATTGAAACCCGATAAGCTAACGGAGGCGTTTCAACTGAAAAATCTTGGAAATTTTTCTTACTTTTGAATGAACATCGTTTGAACCCTGAGGTATTTATAAATATCGAGTAATTAAGCAAAATGTGAATCCAAGATATCTTGGGACAGAGTATAGTTAAATATATGTCAATGTATGATATCTCCTATATACGAGTAAACAGTAAAACACGGTTTTAGCGAACACGTTTTTATTATAATGAATTAACGCTTATACCGAAGTTATTTTCATTCCCCGAGACTCTAATACATTTACATATTGAAAACTTGACGGATATAACGAAATACGCTTATAAAAAAGTAAAATCGCCAGTCTCTGGCACTTCCTTATAAGCGTGTTATACCGTAGTTGTAATAATGTATATTATGTATCAGATGTATTTGCGTATAAAAAAAAATATTTTTCGAGGCTTTTTATGAGTTTGTGTGGTGCGTAAAGGAGTGGATATGATCAGGTATATATCTACATTATGTATGTCATGCAATTTCAGAGATGATGCATAGATTCGGTATTGAAGTGTTCACACAGGATGAATCTCTGCAATTCAGTCAACTGAATGTTAACTGAATGGTCTGAAAAGGTGACTGAATGGCACAGCTATGCCATTCAGCCACCTTCCAGTTACCTTTCAGTCACATTTCAGTTGACTGAATGGCAGATATTCATCCTGTGTCAGTTGTGTGTATTTGGGGATTTGTATTGGCATTGTGTGTAAATGATGTTCAGTTAAGCGTGTGTTAAAGAGGTGCTCACTTAGCAGTGTAAATTTATTTTGTCATTTACCCAAAGTTAATTGGCAACTTTTACATTTGGCATTTGCAGTATATTAATATGCACTGCGTATGTTTAAGCAGGTACACGATTCACAGTCTGATATGAACAATCAACTGGACAAACCTGATTATAACTAAAATGAAAGGCATTTTAATTAGACTGAATGTAAATGGTATTCAGTTGAATGAGTGTAAAAGTGGTGCTCAAATAGAAGTGTAACTTTTTTCATAATTTACTTAGTAAATCAAAGTCAAAATAGGAGCATTTTGTATTTCATTATATCAATATTCCTTAAGTATGCTTTTTATAACTTAACAAAGTCTGCAAACGGTTTAAAGTCATCGATAAACCTGGATAAGACCGAAGTTTTAATGAAAATACAAAGCCCATATTCGTTTTGAATTTCGTAAATAAACGGTTTTTAAAAAAATTATTTTATCTGTTGTCTTGTTTAATTGCAGTCTGGGGATAATTCTTGAATTAATCACAACAAATCGTTCATCTTGCATTCACTGTGCGTATTTAAAGGCTCACTTTGCGCTAGAGTTCGCGCTTAGTTCACGGTCTGTTTTCGTTTACCGTTCACCAACCGCTCATCAAATTCCGTTCACCGTTCAAACATTAATTGTTTGCTCACCGAAGTTTAGAGTTCTCCATTGTATTGCTCACAGCTTAATTGGGAGGCTAAAACTTTTCAGGGAATGTACAGGTATAGGAACGGCCATCGATTGGTTCTATATAACTGTATAGTTTATTTTTCCATATTTGATCGATACAATTGTTTAATTTTATCATCGATATTGAAAGTGAGATATTAATATGCAAATGTTTTTAAAAAGTTATATTCTATAGTCAATGCATGTGAATTCGATTATGTAACAAAATCCTTGTGAAAAGATACAAAAAAAAATGAAAGAAATATTTTTGAATACTACGTACATGTATGTAGGGAGCATGAACGAGTACACATACATGTAGTCAGCTCTTGATGTTGCTTTTTCAAAACTCTAAAAGACATGTAATTAAGAGATCTTAAACGAATTTTAATAAGTGTTTACTAATAGTTGATGGGTTTTATATGACTTTGCCTGCGGCATTGTAGTGAAAGTGTGTGTATATAAGATGTTCACTTGAAAGTGTGTTTAAGAGGTGTTTAAAAGGATGTGTAACTCTGGTATTTATTTAGCAGGTGCCGAGTCAAAGTAAAATTACACATCAAAGTATATCAGTTGTGATTCAGTTGTAAAAGTGAATTCATGGTTTGAGAATTTACAGTGTTTATTTTGTTCTTACAAATCAAAAGCATAATTAGTTTGGGGCAAGTCTTTCTTAGCCAATCAGAGAACAGGTAACTTTATACCTTAAACAAAAGTGATAACATTGATACTATTTCCTGTAGAATTGCAACTATAAATAGTATAACTTTTAACTTGTTTAACTTTGAATCTTAAGAATGACAATAAAGTGTTTAAACTCTAAATTTATTTTAGATAAATGCAAACTGTATAATGAAAATAAACAAATTTGTTACAATATGAAATAGATGAAAAAATTAACATAGAAAGGCAAATACAGTCAAACCTCGTTATCTCGAACTAGACGGGACTGCTTAAAAACTTCGAGATATCCGAGTATTCGAAATATCAAGGGTGAAATTCTTAAAGTTTAAGTGGTTGGGTCTTACAAATCACTTTGAGATATCCATTGTTTTTGAGATATCAGTGTTTGAGATACCGAAGTTCAACTGTACTCGCAACGTTTTTGCCTTTTTAGTTGAAAAACTATGAGAACTCGGCGTGTTTTGAATAATCTTATGTCGTTCGGTATAATAAACAATTTATTACATGAATATCCGGGACAAAAAAGGATTAGAATGTTTTATTTCTCCCAAAAATTCAAATTTTTTTTCAGGCCATGCCCTCGGTAAATATTATTTTTCTTGGGTGAATAAATTTTTATACGTCTTCAACATTCATGCAATAAATGTATAGTGTCATCAATATGTTGTCGAAAAATAAAAGATGTTAGACAGTTTAATTTATTAACCTTAAAAGAATGTTTCAATAGAATCTGTAAACTTTTTTCGAAATGGAATGATAATCGTTACAAAATATTTATTTTCTTGCAAAGACTTTACATGCAGCTGTTTAGTCGCTGAAATCTTTGATTTGTTTCTGAATTGTCAGATATAAAAGAGTTCGTATAATTAATATATAACTGAGAAAAGATTATGTGTCAATGCAACAAAACATTTGATTTAATCAGAATATACCTATGTATGTAAACTTCCAGAAGTACATGTACTAGAAAAATGTCTTCTAGATTGAGAAGATAAGAACGAACAAATAATCGGTCAAACACTTACATGTACCGTAATCAAAAGACGATTGATTTGAATATTACATAAGCCAATGTATATAACTATACTTCAATACGATAATTTTATACAACGCGTCATCTGATTGGTCTAGACAGTCACATGAGAGGTCGAACAAAACGTCGTGTCTCCCGGGGAATGAATATCATATTCCACTTCTTCGGAAATCTCGGGATTTTTCATTCCAAAGGTATTAAAAAGCCGATCTGAGCATACGATGTAGACAAATATGATTAAATTAAAACTATCTAATCATTTTAATTCTCTTTATATCACAAAAACAAATTTAACTTTCTATGATTCGAATTGATGAAAGAAAAGAGAGTCAATAACATAGAAAATCAAACAATCACGACGTTATTGCTTTCGAAAAGTCGAAAAGTTATTAGAAATCAACGTATTTTGTATAATCATATGTCGTTCGGTATAATAAAACGTTAATTGCACGAATGTTCGGAAAATATGAAGATTTATTCCCACAGAAAAATCTAATTTCCCTCGGGCGATGCCCTCAACATCATGCGATAAATGTACAATATCTCTTGTATGAGTGGTAGTAGATGTTTGTATCAGATTTCGTATCATGACGATTTAAAATCTTAAGTCCATAAATAAACCAATGATTACGTAATGATAAAATCCGTAACGGTATATGTTGAGTATAAACATTCCACTGATTGTTTGTGGAAAGTACAACAATGTGTAAAGACATGGGCCAAAATATTCTGAAATGTCGGTTTCAGCACGTCAAACGTTGCAGCACAATCGCAAATTCCCTGGCCTTCCAACGGACGTAGGGGAAACAATCCGGCGGGTGTTTCGAGCTCTACCGCACAAACCCCAGAAATTACGATTGGATTCCTTAAGGTTTAGATTCTAAATAAAATATTTAGTGACAAAAAATAAACTGGGTTCATGTTTTCTTTTACGTCCACGTTCATTCATCGTCTAGACTCACGTACAGTCCCGTGTTCGCATAGCTTTCTTTATGGACTAACAAAAATAAATGCACGATAACCTTTCTCATATTTGCAACAAGGTCGAGGTTAAATGTTATCTGAACAAGTGGTATTACTTGAACGGATTTTTTTTGTTGTTGTTGGGAATATATTTGTATAATTAAATATCGTTTTGTGAAAGTTTCAGATACATATTAGTATCAACAAATGCAGATGAAAAAGGGGTTAGAATGCAGTAAATCAGTTATTCAGTTGTTTTTGTTAATAATGGTTAGATTGTTAATGAAGTGTGAATTGCAGGTTTAATATAATTGTTCTCACAGATATAGTTCCTTTTAGTGATTTATGACCAGAATAAATACTGTAGAGTATGTTTAATTTATTATAACAAAATTGATTCCATATACTCAATAAAATTATTTATCCTTTTATTGTCTTGTTAATCCAATCCAGGTATGCCGATACCCGTGTGAACACAGCCGGGTAACTTCCGGGTTTATCTCGACTGGAAAATGAGGCCACGCCCACTTGGATCCACCGTCCGTTATTGTCCCGACATGTTAGCGGTCCTCCACTGTCACCCTGGGAAAAAAATTAAAATAAAATTTCTCTACTCGCACATGTATATCACACGACTATAATTTCTTTAAAAATACTTAGAAAAACACTGGGAATGCATTTAGTTGAGGGTTTTTGCAATTGGAGAGGTTTAGAAACTGTAGTAACCTTGCAAATGCCCTTGCCGTTGTATAGATATCCAGCACATATTCTTTTGCCTATATCGGAAGTTCCATATATTTGCGCACAGGATTTTCTGTCATAAACCGGAAGTGAAACACTGTGAGCAACGAAGGACAGCTTGGCACCTGTGACAAAATGAATTAGATTCGTACAAGGTCGTTTTTAAATTGGTTGTACCAAAATCATCATCAACAACAAAAACTCAAAGTACATTGTACATATGTATATGAAAGTGTCAACGCGCCATTTTGGAAGCGACTTGGATTTAAAAATATATGTTACAAATTGGCAGAATTCCAAAAAGTTTACCCCCAGACTTGCATCCCCAGCCTTTCATGACGCAGTCGTCTCCAATGCCCGGAAATGACGCATTGTCGACAGATGGCAGGAGGACGCGCTTTATTTTGTCATATTTAGGACCAGAGGGCACGCTCCGAGACAAGCGCACCAGTGCTAGGTCATGCTCCCAAAAATCTGGAGTTGGAAATAATGATAATCATGTTTTCTTTTCAAAGATAACGATGTTTAGATTGTAATTTACCATCTTAGATAAGCATTGTTTGGTTAGTCTAAAACATTCTTAACTGGATATTTCCTATTCGAGTAAAATTTTATCAAGGAACTGAACTTATTTAAAATACAAATATATACAATCAATAATTGGGGGGGGGTCATATTGTTGTACCATATCTGATAAAATGATTGATTTTGGTTTGATTAACGGATTAAATTTTATGGCTTAAAAAAGCGCATTTGACCTAATAACTTGTTGTTACATGTATACAACTTCTGAACATAGTAAGTGGAAAAATTGATAAAGTTATTTTTAAAAAAAGAAGAAGCATCCTGTATAAGACACTTACTCTGTAAATTGTACCCCTCCCCCCCCCCCCCCCCGAAAAAAAAAACATTAAAAAAAAAAGAGAAAAATTCTGCCCTTTCTCAAATCACATGATAATGACTTTTAACAAGAATCGTTATTACTTAACCCATTGTGTAAAGACTGTGTGGTCAAAAAATCATCAATCACATCTACTTTTACATTTTTTTTAAATATAATCTTTAACTATAATTATATGTTGGTAAAAAATGATTTAGATTTAAAATTTGAATATTTTTCTTTCTCTTCATACAGAGCTCTCCTTTTCAAGGAGATCCATATGGTCTAAATATGGTTACGACCATCCAGCCCTCTTAAGATACTAAAGAAGTAAAAGCTCTTCACTGTTGTCGCTGTACTGGGGGTGAAGTACTATGCGGTCTACATCCACTTCCCAGAACCGCCACGACTCCTTGTCAAACAGCTTCCCAAGAAAATTCTTGATCTTTTCGAAGGGGTTGGACTTCAAGGATGCAGACGCAAGTTTGGCCTCCCAGTTCGATGGATTCCTTTTTTCTGATCCGCCATTTCTATAAAAGTAAGAGTAAGAAGTTGACTGAATAATGACGCAAAACCTGTAGCAAGGCTACTTACTGTCTGTCAATTCTTTTCGTTTGATACAAGTATGACAAGTATATATATATATATATATATATATATATATATATATATATATATATATATATATATATATATATATATATATATAATGAAGTTGTGTCGTGTGTGACTGTATAAATTGGGATTTGACCTGTCGTAAAAACAGTGCGCTGCAGTGAGGATCCATCTATCATTCAGCACAGATCCGCCACATACCAAATGCTTGTGGGCAATAGGAATAAACCCAAAGAGCTTCTTGGTGACAATTTCTCCATGCAAACTGACCAACCATGGCCATTCTCCATCTCCCGCCATTTTCCCGCCAATCACGCGCTTTTGTCTTGACAGACCATTGCCTAACACGACACAGGGAGAAAAAGTCCGATGTTTACATGTTATCATAATACACCAGAAGTTACAACAACGAAACTTGTTTTTGTTCATGAATTGTGACAGATTAAGTCGTTACCTTGGTGTAACATCCACAAAGACAGGAAAGCTAGGATAATCGAATGCTTGATCATAATGCCCTGTGATTAATTAAGGAGAGAACATTATCAATCATGACTAGTAACAAAAAAATAATGTGGTCTATATGCATGATAAGTAGAAATGGACAAACAATTAAATGCATTTGTTCCCAAGCAAAGCGATTGTCTTAACACACACCATATAAGGACGATACAATGAAAGTTTATTACAATGTACTACAAATGATTCTTATAAAACTTTGAACATTCTCGCACGTACAGTAGTCTTACACATTGTAGAAAATGTTACAATAATGTGTGAGTATGCAACATAATTACCAGATGGGTTGTACACAAAGAAACGTGTGTCTTACCTGTTATTATGCTCCCATTATCAGATGATGTAAACGATCGGACTTTGACAGACGACATGGCAGAGCCTCGTATACGCACCGGGTTTAACCTGCTTGTCGGAGACAGGACGACCTCATGTCAATGATCTTTTTTTTTAAACCAGGTCACTGGTTTATTAGGTTGATGTTAAACCATTAAACATATATTCAGATAAGTATAAAACAGACAAGGACTCAAAGTACATGCATATGATAAACAAAATGTGAAAGTATATTAGATTGTTCAGGTTTAAGAAAGGGCGGCCATTTGTTAAAATTTCATTTGCACAGAAACACATGTCGCTAATCAAAAATAAGCTACAACTACTTCACAAATCACGTAAGGGTTTTTTTCTTTTCGAACAAAAAAGGCTTGAGCAGAATTTTGATTAATGTTAAACTATCACTGAAAAAAATAATTTATTATGGATTATTTAAAAATCGAGTTTATTGGTCGAACACATCTTATCTATCTTATCAATTTACACTCAACAATGTTCCATAGTTTGACGTGCTTAAATAATTTTAAAAACACAATTTCCCATTTATTATGTCATGAGGACACGTGATGTTTCACATAATACTTTTCAAATTCTAAGTTTATATGTTAAAACTATTATATACGTGTAATTATTATAATTATGGCAATTATTAAATTAAACGCATCAAAAATGATCTTTTTCCACTGCACGTTCTTCGACCTCTTATATTTATATGTCCCTGAGTATTTCTCTTTATTTCGAATTGGTTTAATACAGCTACTGATCCATTTGGTATGACTTTAACTAAGATTTAAAAGAAATTTCTGTTTTCATACTTCGATTTAATATGGCAATTGTGTAATGAAAGTAGTGTGAAAGGTCAAATGAAAAGAAAGTTCTTAACAACAAAGAAGATGGGGGAACAAGATAGCGCAAATGCCTATTTGGTTTGGTTGTAAAATACAATTTCAAATTTAATTTTTTCCAAATAGATATACTTGATAATGTTATAATACAAGTTTACAAAAGCTCAATTTCTAACTATATTCAGTTTTGAATATTTTAACAAACGATAAGAAAAGAAAAGAAATTCTAAAGTTTTGGTGGTATCGAACCCACAACCTAAAAATCCTACCTATATACATGTAATATACATGTAATGTTACCTAATGTTTGGTGCTCTAACCACCGAGCCATTTCAGTCACAACAAACTCTATTGTTAAATGCTATATGCGACTTCAACCACGAATTTACGGACTTGTATTATTTTTCTAAAACGTTCATATGTTGCGATACAAAATGACATTTTTAAAGAATAGTGGGCCATCTCTCCACGTTTTCGTTGATTGAAATCGGTTTGATTTCCTTTAAAGGGGCATGGTCACGATTTTGATCAAAAATCATTTTTTCGATTTTAATGCTTACAATGCTTCAGTAAGGCATTTTTAATAGGCAACCAAAATTTGAGTGTCATTCGTTGAGTTATAAGCGAGTTACAGAACTTACAATTCTTTGTTATGTAAACAAAGCTTTTGTTTACATTTTGAATGTTGAAGTGAAAATTCCAGTTTTATACCTAAAATGAATATGTTAAACGATAGGAACTGTTTATTTATGCTTAAAATGAATAAGAAGATAGTCAAATCAGCTTTAAAAAGAGATTTTACTGGTATATTAAACCTATGTAAACAAAAATAGGGCACGAGCCTTGTTTACATGACAAAGAATTATGAGCCCTGTTTCTTGCTTATAACTCAACGACTGACTCTCAAATTTCATTTTTTTTATAAGAAATGCATCCCCAAAGCATTGTAAATAATAAAAACTGAAAAATAGAATTGGACCAAAATCGTGACCATGCCCCTTTAAACCTTATATAGACTATGGCAAAAATATGGAGCTCAGACCCACTCTATAAACGAAAAGGCATTGAAGTTCTAAAATGACACTATTTGGAGGTTTTGACACGCATACGCCAGTTTAAATCAACCTATTCCAAATATTTAACATATTTATGGGTTATAAACCGATGTTATGATAAATATACATTGTTTTCAATAACTTAAAAAGAAATTATGAGATTTATTGATATTTTAATTTTATAATATCTTATCTATCCTCATATAGGCGCCTTATTCATCCATCTTCTTTATTGTTTATAGGAATTTCGAAAGTTGCAGAAAGTTACCTATTGATTGTGACTACGTTTTCTAATTAAAGATGAATTATGAACATGTTATTATGTTTCTGATAATTTTCGGATAAAATGACACATTTAAATGGTACCAAAAATATGTTTTACATGTTTTCTAACACTTTCTTCGATGAAAATATTGGGGAAATTCAGTACATACATGTTTTGCCTAACAAGAATGCATGTATGGATCAGTCTGACTCGTTCACAAATCACGTGCCAATGTTTAAATGTTGCAAATATTGAAACATACGCATAGAATACATGTTAAACACGTGACACACACGAATGTCAAGCATTTCACGCCAGGTAAGTGTAAATAACAACCATTTGTACTTTGAATTTTGTATACTGAGTATATGAGAGCACTCCTGATCACTGCTCTCAAATATACAATATTTGTTCTCCTTTCACATTAAAGCAGACTTAGATATAATGTAGTGACCTGTCAAAAGATAAACCTTAGTACTGTCGTCTGTTTAATGCCTTTACATGTAACTAAAATAAATTACGGATATCAATGGGCTAAAAGCAAATAAGAATAAAAGGTTTCTTGGTAAAATGTTATTCGTTGACGATACAGGAATAAAGGATCAAAATAAACATATTTAATATACTGTAACAGTTGAGTTTATCCCGGGAGATTTATTTGGGGTCGTTTACGCATGCGCGGATCCAGAAATTTTTAGGGGGTCCGAAAGATAATTTTATTTGCTCGGAATGAGGGTGGGGGTTCCGAGGCCTATTTTCGGTAAATTTACAATGTGAAATGCTTCAGTTTGACGGTTATTTTCATAGGCTCCCCTCCCGACACCCTCCTCTAGATTCGCGCATATATACTGCATAATTTATTTTTCCGTCAAAACACACAACTGATTTTGTTGTTAAACATTACATGTACGTAATGCATGTATTTTTATAAATTATGCTGGGGATGATTCGCTTAACTCGTTTCTGGAAAATGTTCTGGATGTTGGACAGTAATATTTTCAAATCTAGAGGAAATTGACTTGTTTGAACTATGAAATTAGCCCACATTTTGCCAGATCAAGAGCGAGCAAGCGTGCTGATATATGACGTCATCAATTTCCTTCAATGACAATTATAGTTTTGAATTCACAGATCTTACCCAATTACAATGCTCTGCTTTGCAGGGGAACAATGTAGTCGTGTTTCTGCAAAATAATACGTTTCTAAATACAGAGGTATGTTAATTTAAGAGAATCGTATCATGATCAATTGCATTTCTCAACATTGTCGGTGACGTCAGGAGAAATTATAAAATGACATCAACAAAGCTAGATGATTTTTCTTTAACTGTAAGGTTTTTGAGAGTTGCCTGGTAAATATATAAAAAAAGTAATGGCAGGAAAATTAATGTCCAGTTCTAATTCTCACAAAATAGCATACAGTTATATAGCTGTTTTACTTCCTTTACTTGCATACTTGTACATGATGCGAATAAACAAATCAGACCATTGGCTAGCCAAATGAGTGCATTAACTTACATTTCTAAAAAGTTTCAGAACATCTTAATATGGTATACTATATTATACATGTGTTTGACAAAATATTTTCCCCCATATAACTCCAAAAACGAAATAAATTGTCTCTTTGTTTAGGATATTTGTTATATATATTTTGGTAATTGACACATTATATCTAAAGCTTGTTAACATCTTATCTTTAAATGTTATAGTTGCTTTTTTTTATCGAAAGAGACAAATTATTTTTGAAGCAGTTGTTTTTCCTATATAACCCAAAATGAAACCTGCTATGGATATGTGATAATCAGTTTCTTGTCCCTATATATACTTGCGCGGATCCAGAAAATGTTCTCGGGGGGGGGGGGGGTATAATTGTGTTTGCCAAGGGGGTCCGATACCTATTTTCGATAAATTTACTACATGAATTTAATAAGTTTGAAGTTTCCGGGGGGGGGCGGGGTGCGTTACAGATCCGCGCATGCATGTAACGATAATTTTATATCTGACCACTGATGAACCATTTAACAAATATCAAGAACTTTCCAATTTAAATATTGACACATGCAAAATTTAACATACAACTCAATTGTTTATTTTTCTGCAGATCTACTGACTTACGTACTGCACATCATATTCTTGATGATAAGATAACGCAGTTTAACGTTTTTGTATTTTCCCTACAACCTGCAATGGCCGCAGCATAACAATTTTAAGTACATATGACATTTGAAAACTACGCTGGGGATGCTTCGATTAACGCGTTTCTATAAGATGTTCTGGAGATTGGACAATAATAAATTAAAACCTAGAGGAAATCGACTTAAAAAACAAAGTTTGAACCATGAAATGAAAAATTAATTCGCCATTTGCTTCAATCATGAGTAACAAATGACGTCATCAATGTCCTTGGAAAACAAGATCTTGTCCAATTAAATTGCTCTGCTTTGCAGGGGGAATTCGATGTTTATGCAAAATAATTCATATTTTAAGTACAGAGTTTACTTGTGTATATGTATAGAATCATGTTAATAGACAAGTTTACATTTCTCAACATCTTCAGTGACGTCAGAAGAAGGGATAAACAGGACATAGATGTCTCTTTGCCAAGGTATACTAAACAGTGGCAGAAAATAATTAAAAAATGTCCAGTATTCACCAATTAACATATAGCTAAGCCTAATTAACGTATTTAACTAACATAACTTGTATAAAAACAGATAAAACATCAGATTGTGTTACTAGTATTACGTTAGCCCCCCCCCCCCTTCTTTAGGATTCAGCCTTCAGCCTTATCATCCAGATAAGCGATGTATATGAGACTATAATAGAATCATTCATTATTACGAGTGTGGGATAGTGAAATTCCACCGAGGGGACAAGATTCACGGTCTAGGACGAGGCTCTGCCGAGTCCTAGACCGTGAATCTTGACCCCGAGGTGGAATTTCACTATCCCACACGAGTAAATAATGAATGATTATTTTTCTCGCATTATTTTACATTTAAAAACGATGTCTGACAACTTTCTGTTATGACGTTAGAAAATTTACGTTCGGTTTACTCTTCCGCGTGCTTCAAATAGTGCAAGTCAAAATAAGAACATACGACATTTTTGTACAATAAAAATACGATAAATTGTTATTAATTAAGCAAATCAATTACTTAATGGATAATCTCAATCATTAATTTTGCATTTTCCACCAGCAGACAACGTTTGTTTACGTTTTAAAGTGGCGTAGTGATACACAGTGTAAGACAGAAAAATCTCACACTGCTGTCTCACACTGGACAAACCGATCTCACACCGGTGATAATGCGAGAATATGTGTTCCTTGGTCGCATTCTTATTGTAAATCTATGTTCACAAACTCATTAATACTAATACAAGTATAGTTGTAGTGTTTTAAATAGCAAGAATGTGATTTTATACATATTATTGAGAGAGAGAGAGAGAGAGAGAGAGAGAGAGAGAGAGAGAGAGAGAGAGAGAGAGAGAGAGAGAGAGAATATTTGTCAATAAATTTAGCGGTTCCAACAAGCATCAAATGTTTCATGTTCACCACTCTTTTATTTTACCATCTACCCGAAGAGGTAGATGAGAAAAAACGAATCGGACGTTTCACGGTTTGGCTAGCAAAAATGCACTTTTATATAAAACATCTATGTATTTGAGAACTTTATAAAGTCTCGATTTGATATGCTATATCAATTTTATCTTGCCCAACCGTATTTGATTATCTAATTGCTAGCGCTCTCGAGCGCTAGCAACTACGTCATTCTCTCACCAGAGGTCGTGCTACACAAGCTTCGCTTACACCTCTGTCAACGCCCGATGTACAATATTCTTGTACAAACTTAAACGATGGGCAAAATGTAATTAAAATCTATGTAGTTATTCCTTTTATCTATAAATATGATTATAAATAATTAAATTTAAATCTTTAACGCCTTTATTTATTTTTATTTCAACGTTACAGGGAGAACTATTTTGCGGAGGTAAAAATTAAAATATGATCACATGATCTACTTTGACAGATGTTTGAAAAATCAGTTTCTGTACGCTTCCCATTTATCGATGATTTTACATAAATCAGCAGCAATGTCATCTCCTGTGATGTTTTTAAACGTGTCCTCAACGTCTTCGCCCGTCGATGACCCCCCTTCAAGCTGATTGTACAGAAGAAACGAATCAACAATGCCATGTTGCTCGCCATGCTTGTTTTGATCATGTGACCGACTATTTTTCCGGCGTTGACAGAGGTGTAAGCGAAGCTTGTGTAGCACGACCTCTGGTGAGAGAATGGCAACTACGTTAGTCTTTTTCACTTGAATACGCATGCTCGACTCCATAGTAGGGGATTCTGGGAATACTGTACTTCTGTAGATAAACTGTACCATGTGAATTTCGTTTTATCATCTTCACACGAAGTTTTGTGTTATATTGTAAATGTCAAAATAGTAACAGTCGCTTAGGTCTTATTATGCAAAGTTATTTTAAATATTATAATAAATAGCTAGCTTTATTTTAACTACCTTCAAGCTCGGAAAACAACCTCTGATATGTTTTCCGAGCTTGACGGAAAGGCCCGAGAAGATACGATTGCTACAAAACGGTACCAATGGTTCTTGAAAATTTTCACCTCGAAGTTGAAATTACAGTAGATACATAATAATTAAGGCACAGTCAATGAGCTATGCCATTGCCGATGCTTCTGTGTTTTATGATGGCTACAGCGCTAGCTCACCAATCTTTTTAAAATATAAGCTTGAAATATTCAAAGAATGACGCGGATTGATTCCTCTTAAAATATATTTCTTTAAATAAAGCTTGTTCATAACATCTCATCTTATACATAATTATGTATAGTCTTTATCCAAAGAAATAAGTTATTTTGGAAGCATTTGGTTTTTGTATGAGAAATATAATATTTCTCATATAAAACCCAAATGAAAAATTAGTTGTAAATTAATTTTAGAATTATAATTTTTATATTTTTTTGCGGTTCATAATGCTTGAAGTGTTTATACTTTTTGCGTCCCATCAATTTGATATACTATAAAAAAAAATAGTATATCATTGAAGTGGCTTTAAGTTGGCGAGTCTTTCTGACATTTTTTGTATACTTTTATGTAAAAATGGTTTTCCCCTCAAAGTTTTCAAGGGTTATAAAAAAGTGGATCATCTGCAGCCGTCTCTAAAATTTTAATGGCTTTGTCAAGCAACTCAATTTTCGAATTAAAAAGATCAATTGAAAAATTATTCTTCAATGATTTTATAGCCCAAAGGTATCAATATACATGTAATTTGCCACACAGTGACACTAATGTCCAATCTATGTTCGGGAAAAAAACCTTTTTCCAGCCCTAATTATCAGCCAAAATTACTTTTCTAACTCGAAAGATTTTTAAAAGAGGATTCTAAAAAACGTTTAGATTAACCATTTTTTTTTCAATCTGTGTTTAGAACTTAGAAACCAAACAAAACCAAATCTATGTCCTTACAAAATGAGGCAGATGGATTGGTAAAGCCATGAAGATGTGATTTAATGAAAAGAGGTAAAATCAAAGTTTTCAGAAATGTATTTTTTCCTCTATCAGTAAGATATATTTTCCCCGATTAAAACAGGATTTTGTTTTATTTGATTTAACGTTGGGTTATATTTCCGCTGTCGATTTTTTTTAGAAGATCGCGATCAAATGTGTTTGAACCAAAGTGCACATTTTTTAAAACCTGTTTAATCGAAAGATTCTTTACTTTAAAGAATAATTGAAATCTTTTTTCAGCATCAGATCTAGAAACAGTTATATTATGTACATGTACATTTAATGTTATTATTGCTCCCTATTTGTATTGCTAGTACCGATATTTACGCACAAATTAAAAAAAAAACATAAGGTGATAGTGGATCACCTTGGCGACATCCTCTGTGAATAGGATAAGTATCAAAGAGATTCTCTTCCTGAATAACGTTTGATGTAGTATACTTGTTAAAGACTTCAAAACACTGCTGAATAAAAGAACCAATTGCCAATTTAAAAAAATGGTCAAACATCACCAACAGAGGGCATTTTGGTAATGAGAGTGCAATGATATTGAACAGATTATTAAGTCAAACAGATACATCTAAAAAAAAACTTGTCTGCACAATACATGTATATTCTATCTACTGCCTTATTTTGCTAATGCTTGATTTAAAGAATGCTTGTAAGCAAAAAGTATGCAATTACATTTTATTCAAGTTTCTAGATCAAGGTGAAGGCCATAACTGCATGTTCTCTACAAAATCCATTTTGGGACCCTTGCCCATATCATGTTCAGACTATATTAAAAGACTGCCTGCAGATAAGGAGTGTGCAATGACTTTCGATCTAATTTAAGGTCGACAGCAGATCTCTGTGAAAAATCCGTCTCAGGAACATATATCTCTCCTCTTGAGTGCTTGTTGGATAAAGAAAGTGCAATAATCTTGCACCAAATTTCTAAGTCAGGTCATTAAGGTCAAAACAAAATCCTCCAAAATGCTAAGTGTCTTTGTGACCTTTATAAAAGCAGGTCACTTGAAGAAGGTTGCCATCTCAACAAGGTCTAGTTGGCTAGACTTGGAATGTAATAGCAGTCCTGCAAATTAATTTTACCATAAATATAAAGAGTGCAACATATACATTGTTTGGTTCTTAGAATCAGTCTACTTTCTTTGTCTTTGCATGCAGGTGTATCAAAAGGACAGACTAATATTATGATTAAGAGGATTTATATCATTTTTCTATTTTAAAATAACAATCTTAGTATAAGTATTACCATAGCAAGATTGTAATAAAATTTTTAAAAAAAACCAGTCTGTCTCATCCTGAATGTCAACACCTTCTTAAAAGAAAAACAAACCTCTCATATGTCTATAATCTTTATTATAATGCGTAGTATATTTCTCAAGGTTACATGTACTATAAAGAACCAGCCACGGAACTGCACCTGTCCTTGACCTTTCCCTCCACCAACTCTTTGTCCCTTACCCCTGGCTCTGCTGACTACAAAGTATTCTAGTATATGTATACATAAACCCATGTCTAACTTGGTTTATACTCTACAGCTGCCACAAATGCTGCTCCTTGACCGCTCCCATCTTTCACCATTATCATTGTACACTGCAAATAAATAACAAAAATTCACAAGAAATTTCAATATATATACATGTAAAAACAATGCATATACTTCTTGCATTGTCCGAGATTGAAGTTGTTTTGTGAGTAAAATAAGACAAATTCCTAAGCTTTGCTTTGGTATGGTATTTTGGATGTAAAACTGTAAAGAAAAAACAATGCAAACAATGCTTACTTCTTTGCATCAACTGAAACTGAGATTGTTTAGTGAGCAAAATAAGAGAAACTTAAAAATCTAAGCTTTACCTTGGTGGTTGGGACCAGTTTGGCCAAGAGGTCAGCGATGTGGATGCGAAATTTTGGATGTTTTTCGTACACAGATCCATCAAAGGCAATGGTGACTTCCGGAAGATTGATGTGTTGTAGAAGAACAGCCAAAGCTACAACACAATACGGGTATTACTTACAGAAACAAATATTAATAAACTAATAATTAATTAACTAATTTTAATAAGGCTACTCAAATTTAAATCTATGTCTAACATCCCCTTCCAAATACCAAACCTACAAGGGAAGGTGATAAAATCAAAACAAACAAGAGATTTTATTCATTTACTGCTACATTGAAATACATGTACAAATAAAGTGAGTACCGGTATTCAAGCTAAATGTGTACAAAACAAGAGGCCTTTGGGTCACATTGCTCACATGAATCTTTCGAAATTTTTATAATCTGAAACTCTTCTAGAAACTCACAAAAACTGTCATATATTTATAAAATGTTTAAAAATCTTCTTCTCAAGAACTATGATGGACAGTTTGTGATATTACTGTGCAAGCATTCTAAGATAGTGTACATTACAATCTTATCTTTTAAAAAAAAATTGGTGAGCTAGCGCTGTAGCCTTCATAAAACGCAAAAGTAGATTTCTAATCTATTGGTTTAGTTTTATGAATTGATTTATTATTAATAGGAAGGCACAGTGGTGCACTGGAATTGTTGTGGGGTGGGGTGGGGTCTCAATTCAGATTGGCGAATCAGATTGGGTTTCACATCGGCAATGGCATAGCTAATTAACTGTGCTTTAATCATTCTGTATTTACTGTAATGTCCATTTTGGGGTGAAAAATAAGAAATGGTACTGTTTTGTAGCCATCGTATCTTCTCGAGCATTTCCAGCAAGTTCGGAAAACCGATATGGTTTTTACTAGCTTGAAGGTAGTTATGAAAAGCTAGCTATTTATTATAATTTTAGAAATAACTTGGCATTATCAGACCTAAGCTGCTATTACTTTTTGGCAATTACAACAAAACATAAAACTTCAGATCATATGTAGATGATAAAACAAAATTGACATGGTACAGTTTATCTACAGCAGTATTCCTAGAATGCTGTACCATGAAGTCGAGCATGCGTATTCCAGTGAAAAGGACTAACAAAGTTGCTAGCGCTCAAGAGCTCTATAGGGGGGGGGGGGCGGGCTGAGGCATATATTTGGTAATTTTATAATATAAATTTAAAGAAATTTGAGTTTTACAGCGGGGGGGGGGGGGGGTGTTGTGTGTCCTGGATCCCCCTGCCCCCCCCCCCCCCTAAAGATCCGCACATGCAATATAATGTAGGCTTGGAAACACTTTCTTTGGGGATAATTATAACTTATAATATAAAAAATATATAATCACAGCATAAATATTTTCCTGATTTTCTTTTGCATTGTTAAAAACACAGGGTTTGTCTCCCTTTCTGTAAGCATATATGGGACACCGAATGTGGGTTTTCCACAATGTCTCTATTAATATTGTTTTTCATTAAGTACATAATGCATGAATTACATTGTAGATGTAGAAATACAATCGTCTTCTGTAGTTAGAAAAATTGTTTGTTAGCTGTTATTGATCTGTTATAATAGTCTCTGAACAAATAACAAATCAATTTAATCAGCATTCAATTTTAAGTGCAATTTGATGCGTATTAACAACAAACTACATTACTAAAAGGCAATATAAACCTATTACATTTAGACAATAGCCTTACATGTTTTCTTGTTTTGTTTACTGTCAGTTGTTTGAATTCCACAGTGCTTAATGATTTTTTACAAAATATCTAGTGATGGTTTTAATTTCACACTTAGGAACATCAATTAACTACTTTATTTAAATATAGGATTTATATTGTCAAGTTAAGAAAAAAAAACCCCAGCATTTTACAATACCTACAGCCTTCATTCCCTAGCTGTATGAATCACCAAAGAGAACATTTCACTGTAAAATTACCTGATTATTGCTTTTCTAAAGGGATGGCATAAAAAACCCTTTCATTGGTGTTAACATTTTTACACCAACTACCCTTCTATTGATAATATTCAACAACTGTTACAGGTTATGAACCCCATATTTCCCCATTCTACACGTATTTTAGTATCTTTTGTTCTGCCATTTCAATCTATCAGTATTGCTAGAGCTTTGTTTTGTTTTGTTCCAGGTAATATACTTACCTGTGTCAACTAACTTATAGGATTTCTTAACAGCTCAGGTTAAAACAGTAGCTGAAAATTTTAACTTTTGAGATGGTTTACCTTACTTTGAGACCTCCCCCATAACTTCCTCCAACTCTCATGAAGGCTAATTTACCAATATCCTATCTTTTACATGTATAGACTCCATAAAAGTTACAAGCTCCCTAATTCTCAACAGTATAGTTTGCAGCTATAAGTTAATTTCCAAACTGCTGTTACATGAGCCCCTTTGATTTATTTGCTCTCCTGGAATAATAATAGCTGTCTTTTTACCAGCTTGCAGTGTACACTTTGAACTCTACTTTTAACCTTTCTTTACAAGTTAGTCTTATATTTACCTGCTGCCACTATTTTTGCTCCTCTTTCTGACACAATGGCACAAGTCTCTCTCACAATCGCCACATCTTCTTCTGTGGCAACATCTGCTAATTTGAGTGCCTTCAAAACTGACCAGGTGTTTTCGGATTTGTCCGTATCTCTACAAAAAAAAAAACAACCCAAAAATTAGATGTGTCTTAACACCATGAATGCCCCAACATGCAGCCAAAATTTCAAATGCCATACTTAGTTTTACATTTGTTTGCAAATAAGACTTTTTTTCTAATTTCAAGGGGGCATAACTCTGACAAAAATCTTCAAACCTGGACTAAATTCGAACATGACATCTATTTTCCAATAAAATATTTTTACATGTACCTGTATATGTAATTTCAACTTTATATAAACATCCTTTCAAAAGTTAGAGCTCAGAAACTGAAAATTTATTTTTTTCTAAGTTCAAGGGACACAACTCTGTTAATAATCATCAGACCTGAACCAAAGGATCTATTGCAAATAACAAAAGAATTGACCTATAGGGGAGATGGATTTTCCGGAACCCCCCCCCCCCCCATCACTTTTTTTTGTTATTTTCTATGATTTAATCGTACATACATGTATTTCTAAATTTCTCGAATTTGCATTTTGAACCTATCATATTGCTCTTGCAATTTTATTTTCAATCTAAAAAGTTGGCTATATCAGCATTTTCTCAGTAAAATGGTATATTTCTGCATGGTTTTTGGCCTAGGTATCCTTCAGGACTGGCCTGCCCCTAAAAACGCAGTACAGTTAAGGCGGCCAATAAAAATATCGGCAAATTTTTGTGATGAAAACATGTATACTTTAGTTCAACTGGCATGTCCTTTTAAAAATTAATAACAGTCGCTCAAATGCAATATATTTCAGAAATATATATATAACAGTACAATATTTTATGTTCATAGTGGATACGTGATATGGCAGTCGCATGATACAAGCGGATGTATTTATGGTTTTGAGGTCATTTAAAAAATTTAATATTACAAGGGCATAATCATGTCAAAATTCACAACTGAATTATAAAATAACTTGATGTTATATCGTAGATTTTGAAAAATGATGCGAACTTTTTAAGATAAGATTATTTGTTAGTAGAAAACGTAATTTATAATGCATATGTTGAATAATTTTGAAGGTCACGGTGTTAATTTCATTAAAATAATAATTAATTTGTAAGATTTTACAAGGATCGTAGAAGTTTTTAAATTACATAGCATATTTCAAATTCACATGTAAAAGTTTGTCATGATCAGGTAAGCGTATGCCCTTGCAATTAATTGATTTATTTAGGTACCAATCTTTAAGATATACGATATTTTATACAAAACCGAGGTTGTCTCTTTATACTATGCATAATTATAACAAAATGAAAATAAGACTATATAGGTAGCATTCTACTAATAATAATGTTGAACAAAATATTTATTTATAATTTTCCGTTAATCTATAACATTTATTTTTCTTCGCTAAAAAACTGCATGATAGCCTTCAATGACTTAACTTAATGCTTCATTTTGAAGCATATGACGTCATATATTGTAGTACAGCGAGAACGAACTCTCGCATATATTTCAGTGTGTAGGATATAACGGACCTCGAAATTGTAAGTTATAGCATTTGTTGTTTTTAATTAAAAGATCAGTATAAATTAATTTTGCTAATAAATAAATTAATAAGTACTTTCGAGGTTTGTAATATACTGTGATGTCATAATGCACATTTCCCATGATTTTTGTCTAAACGGAATTTATTGACAGCCTTAACTGTGCTGCGAATTTTAAAAACTTATAAAACCCAAAGTAATTGTAATTTAATCAATTACTTTTGAAAGTAACAGACCCCATTCCTGTTTGAGAGAGAACAGAATTTATGATTTATGATATTTTGGATACTTTGAAACTATTTTCAATGTTACCAATAAGAATGAACTTATTATGAATTGTATATTGATAGATACTGTAACTGAGAGAGTTAGCTCTTAATAGTAAACTACTCTCATTATCCCATGCACCTACATGTCTGATTGTAAGATAATATTTTCCAGTTATTATTCCTTAATCATATAGTTTGCACACCCTTGTCACATGTTTTTTCTCAACACTCTCAAAAGGGCTGGATTAATTGCCATCATTTTTTAGGCTATATCAATCTCCTTCAAACAGAGGGGAGAAAGCTATAGGGAAATGGTCAAATTGCAGCTATGGTCAAAACTATCTTTTACCTAAAATTTTAAATCTAATGATTACCGGTAAGTTCACTCCTTAGCACTCTTAACCTGTTACATGACTAATTAAAGTTCATCATCATTGTTATAAACACATTATTAAATCATTAAAGTTGAATGAACTACCCACACCTGTCTAATGAATTGTTCTTATATTGCTCTAGACTCGATCAGCAGGTGTGTGTAGGAGGCTCGTTTTCCTTGCGAAAAACATCTTGATCAAACTCCTTTTCAGTAACACTACTTGGAAATCAATGTCCTTTTATGTACGGAGCTACTGTTACTTATATATATATATGTACTGTGGTTGATACTTTAATATACATGTATATACTGATTTATGTGGAAATGTCAAACTCTTTGGGATGGTATGACCATATAAAGTCAAGTGGGCTTTCTTACATCTCTAATGCTTTTTAAAAAAAACCCAAACCCCAATGTGTAAGCATGACCATATAAGGTCTATAGTGAGCTAGCTTTCTTACTCTTCTATTGAGGTCACATATGCGGTGAGGAATTCCCATCGCTTCTTCAACTCCGGGCAAGGGTTTCCTTTAAATAGACACCCTTCCTCTACCAGTTTCATCAGGACTAAACGCACTAGTTCTCCAAGGTACATTCCTGAAAATGACTTCTCAAATCTACAAACAAAGAATGGCCTACATGTAGCTCAAACAATTTTTTTATTTTTAACAAAAAGACAGAGATGTGTACATCAGCCTAATATATATATAATTTCAAATAATGGTTTTTTGTTCACTTAAACATTTAACTTTTTATAATTTTTTAAAAATATTTTATAATTGGTCCTGTTCAACCATTCGCTCTCTCTGAGCAAGGGCGCCTGTAAAGTGCGAAACGAAATCGAAACGAAACGAAACGAAACGAAACCAATCGAAACGAAACGAAACCAAACCAAAGGAAACGAAACCAATCGAAACCAAACCAAAAATCGAAACGAAACGAACCCAACAAAACGAAACGAAACCAACGAAAGGGAATAAACAAAACCAAACAAAACTGAAAGTCATTAATGACTACATAAAAGTGATAAAATATTTTCATTTAAAAAAAATTTTAAACCATAAACACAATGGCCTTTATCTTTCCGTTGTTCTGAATTCCCGGTATTTGCAAAAATTATAGAATGATGTAAATAACTGATGTACATTCTAATATTTTTTATGCTTCTGATTTTTTTCGTTAAAGGGATAGTCAGACTTTTTGGTGAACATGCTGCGCTAGAGAATGAATGATATATCGAAATCGGTTATGATTAAGTAACAACGGAATAAACATAAGTTTTATCTATCCTGAAGTATTAGTATAATTATATTGTACACTATGCATTAAATGGTATAATGTGAATGAATATTGTAATCTTTTCTAATCCATATTTTCTTGATCAAAATATGAACAGTTTCTAAGGCGAGGCAAGCTACTGACAAACAAGTTGATAAAAAAAGGACTATCAACAGTCTCGTTTGAAGTCATCTTTTCGTAAGTTCTATGGTCGATACAACGACCTTGTCAGCAAATACAATCTTCCACTGGGCCGCATGCTGACTGACGTTTTTCATACTAATTGTTAGACTATAATTAAATAATTATAATCACCTAATTGTCTACGGACTTTTGTGGTTTTTATTTTCCCGTTTACGACAAAAAGCAAACGGCGGGTGTGACCGGTCAGCAGAGGAAGCTTACTCCTCCTAGGCACCTGATCCTACCTCTATCCTTTTTGAGGTCCGTGTTGCTCCGCTTTGAATTCGTATTTCGTTTTATGGATTTTTGAGACGGTTGACGGTTTGTTATTGTCATTTTTCACCAAAGCATTTCATCATCGCTGTGTTTAGACATATAGATAGAGAGATGATACTGAATTTTTTCGAAAACCAAATTATTTTGTCATCGCTGTTTAAACTATGCAAATCAAATCATTTTACTCGTTATTTTATTGACTATGTGAACCGAATGTGTGTTTGTGTTTGTGTGTGTGTGTTTGTGAGAGAGAGAGAGAGAGAGAGAGAGAGAGAGAGAGAGAGAGAGAGAGAGAGAGAGAGAGAGAGAATGATGAAACTTACGAAGACATTTAATATTTTTCTATTTATAAGAAATATAAAAATGAAACGAATATGTGCAATACAATGTGCGTGTGTGTGTGCGAAAAAGAGGGAGAGAAAGAGGTGATTGTGTTGAGGTAGTATACATGAATAATAGCGCTTTATTCAATAAAGTAAATTTTGTTAAAATACTGCGTCCAAATTCATTCTACATATCTTGAAACAATTCTTATTGTATTGTTAGCAACTGGTCACCATCTAGTATGCTCTAAATCTTTGGTTATGATGATCGTATGAAAGTTCTAATGGCTAAAATTTTAAGATCCCATAAACTAATCAATTACAGATTATAGAAAGTCAATTTCTTCCAACTTTCACAGTGTTAAAATTCCGTGAGACAAATTATCAGTAACGCCACGTAAACTTGAATTTAATATTGCCTTCTTTAAAGAAAAACCCATGTGATCGGATTATAGACCTATATACACACTTTACAATATTTCAAATGCACTTTGTTTTTACACTAAATAATTATATTACATTTTCCAGTGTCTTGCCTGTGAAAAAACTACGTATCGATTTTGTACAATATAATCCATAACTTCAAATGATGCCAAATTGAGGTACCAGCGGGCTTTGCCTATTTATATTTTTTAATAATCAATCGTGTGGTGGCTTAAAATTATGTAAATATAAGTAATAAGGAATCATTCATTGAAAATTATGAGGTGATAATTTCGGTCGGAGCGTGATCAAATCTATCATAAACTCTTCGGGCTTTATTCGATTTGATCACGCCCCGACCAAAATTATCGCCTCATAATACTCAAAGAATGATTCCTTTTTCCTGAAATATACCAAACAAATCAACAAAACATTTTGTTTAATTCCGTTTCGTTGGTTTCGTTTCGTTTCGTTTCGATTTTTGGTTTCGTTTCGTTTGGTTTCATTTCGTTTCGATTGGTTTCGTTTGGTTTCGTTTCGTTTCGATTGGTTTCGTTTCGTTTCGTTTCGATTTCGTTTCGCACTTTACAGGCGCCCTCTGAGCAAAGCTGCATTGCGAACCACGCAGAGTATGGCATTCTGGCAGCCAGTAATGAAATGATCACGTCTGTTTAATAAATATTAATAAATCATGTTTAATGCAACTTTCAAAACCAATTATTCTACAAACAGGGGCCCCTCACTTAAAGTTGCTTAATGATGAACATGTAGTTTCTAATGAATCTGCAACCAATGGGGTTTTTTTTCAGATTTTTTTTTGGTGCGGGGGAATGTTTGAGGAGGTTGGTGGATGATATAGCAGTTTAATTCTTTCTTTAAAGTGATCCACAAATAATTTTCCTTGCTTGATTTATATTTTAAAAATGTAAACATATCTTAAACTGGCTTTTTTCTGCCCAAAAATGACTAAAGCTGTTGTCAAAAGATAACCAAGAGGCCCATGGGCCACATCGCTCACCTGAGCAACACACTAGACATAAAATTATTAGCTTTATGAAGTCATATCCAAAATATTGGGACAATGAAAAAGTAAAATTGATCCTGTTTTAAAAAGATTTTCAAAATTTTCTACAGATGTTCTCATGTTGAGCACCTTTTGTAACTAGATGATTTCATAGTTATATCACATATTGAGCATTACCATTCTCAAAATGATCTTAACCTACATCAAACTTTGAACCCCTTGTGTGGCCAAAGAATTATCCAGGTCCACAGTCTAAACAACTGAGAATCAACAAATGTCAATATGATTGCATATTATTAATACAGTGACTATATACTATATATTTTTGAGAATGATCAAATTTATTTCCTATGTAAAAATTCGACCACCCCCCTCAGCCCCCCCCCCACCACCTCCCACTCAAGTAACAGCTTTTCTGCTTAATTGATTTTCAAAAAGAAGATATTTCTCTTTACATTCCTATGTAAGCATTCGCCCCCCATGGTGCCCCCCCCCCCACCCCACCCCGGGTATCATGATTTGAACAAACTTGAATTTACACTACTTGATGATGCTTCCATGCAAATTACAGCTTTTCTGCAGCCAATTATATTTTTTGAGAAGAAGATTTTTTAAAGATACCAACAAATTTTTAACTAGAGGTACTGTGAGCAAGCTCACGATTGATACCCTCCACTAAAGAAAAAAAATCATAACTCAAGTATTTTTCTATTATAGAAAATGATGGATGCTATCTCATAAACCGTTCATTTCCTATCAATAACAACTGCTCAATTTTTTAAAATTGTTAATGCTAATTTGAGTACACAAACCAATTTCTATTGTTTAAATTCCATTTTATTTCAACTTAACTGTTAATGCATGAAGACATTTGCATCCTTATGATAACAAACATGACTGAAATCAAACCATAATCCACATGTCAAGCAGCCATTAAATGTTTTGAATTTTTGGTATCCCGAGCCTGATTTTTTCCGAAATTTTTTTTCCACAAAAGAAGATAAAATACATCAGGGCAGGCAATTTTCAGCTGGGCAGGTAGGGATGATAATCTAACAATTAATTTTATTTGACCAGACAAATGCAAGCTTTGTGTCAAATTTTACCTTCTAATCATTTCCATTAATACAAGACAGAAATAAAGCATTTTTTAAACAATGACCTTGACCTTGCACGAATGACCTTGGGTCAAGGTCATGACACACCCTCAGGTCATAAGCAATCTTTGTGTGAAGTAAGAACTTCCAATGTTTCTCCATTAGAAAGGTATGGACCGGACACAAATTTTGTACTTTTCCTGCCAGTGACCCTGACCTTGCCCAAATGAATTTGGGTCAAGGTCATGACACACCCTCAGGTCAAAAGCAATCTTTGTGTTTAGTAAGAACTTCCATTGTTTCTCCATAAGAAAGATATGGACAGGACACGAATTTTGTATTTTTCCTGCCAGTGACCTTGACCTTGTCCAAATGACCTTGGGTCAAGGTCATGACAAACCCTCAGGTCATAAGCAATCTTTGTGTGAAGTAAGAATTTCCAATGTTTCTCCTTAAGAAAGATATGGACCGGACACAAATTTTGTACTTTTCCTGCCAGTGACCTTGACCTTGCCCAAATGACCTTGGGTCAAGGTCATGACACACCCTCAGGTCATAAGCAATCTTTGTATGAAGTAGGAACTTACAATGTTTCTCCATAAGAAAGATATGGACCAGACACGAATTTTGCAGACAGACGGACGGACGGACAGACGGACGGACAGACAGGGTGATTCCTATATACCCCCCCAAACTTCGTTTTCGGGGGGTATAATAATTCTTAATTTTCTCCCTTTGAAAGTGGGCATGGCCCTTTATTTCAACAAACTTGAATCCTCTTCACCTAAGGATGTTCTGTGCCAAGTTTGGTTGAAATTGGACCAGTGGTTCTGGAGAAGAAGTCGAAAATGTAAAAAGTTTAAAGAAGGACGGATGCAGGATAAAAAGTGATCAGAAGAGTTCACTTTTTCAATTAAGACAATTCATTTTTTGGACCCTTACCATACTTCTAACAATAATTAAATAAATTTAAATCATTGGATCTAGTAAAGAGATGTCTGTCACATTCAAGTGTTTTAAGTTGACATCTATTTTTTCGATGAAAATATAATGTCAATGTGCCTCCATATACACAGAAGTTCTAAGTATAGACTGGAATTTTCTTGTTCTAAAAATAGATCACATGCTGAATGATAAAAATAGGGTACCCTATTTTGAGACAAAGTTGCTACATTAATGTGCGAGATTCAATATTTTCCTCAACAATTGTTTGCAAAGAGGACAACAATGAACCTTTCTCTTATTCATATTTTTAAATCTTCAAAGTAATTCTGCAGCTGCGCAGTTCTACAGCTGCTCTTAGAGATTAAAAAGCCATTGTTCTGTTCTTTTATGTGTATTTTGCAAACAAAACAACATGATGAACCTCCTGTTTATTGCTTTTTCAACTTTTGACAACAGTTTTGGGCAAAAACAAGCAAGCTTAAGTTCAAGAAATGTTTATATTAATTTTTATTCTCAAATGTCCAAAATGGTTGCACATCCCCCTTAACCCCTAGCTGTCTAAAATATTAAATAACTCTTAGAATATTGTTTATTAAACATTTCATTAAATTACCATATATCATATGTTTCAAAGTTTACAACATTGTCCTGGAAAAACCATGACTATTGAAAAGCAAGTAATGATGTGTTGATTGCTTCCTAATACTTACGTAAAAGAATTGACATGATTGGAGTATTTGTCGACCTCTCTCTCAAAGTCATTTCTGTAGAAATCACAGCAGCCATTGTCACCAAAGGCACCCCACTCTGTGTTCACGATTATCTAGACAGAAATATAGTTTGAAGAGATTCCGTAAAACAACTGTAAAATTATTCTACGTGGCAAAATTTTTGTTTTAGAACTTTCTTGACAACATTTTGTGGTAACCAATAATATCTCACAGTAAACCAGTACTTTACTGCTTTTTATACTCTTAATTTTACTGGAAAAAAGTTCTGTTATATGAGCAGGTTTATCACTGATAATCTATAATCAAGACATGAAACGTCTTGTGAGTTAATTTTAGTTTTAATTGGTTTACAGAATGGTCAAGTCAACAATAAAACACTATGTTTTATTGAAATACCGGTATTTACGTATACCTCACCTTGTTGACTTATATGTTACATCTTTTAGTTCTCTAATGGATTTATCTTCATCTTATAGTCTTTAATACTTTTCTTTAAAGAATGAGTGCACTTGAATACATAATGCGACATGCACAAATTTCAATAACCTCTTACAAGAAAACATTCTGTTCCTACATATCGGTGCATGTATTACTATCCTATTTCATTGAGAGATATACCAGTGTATGTACTAGAATACAGAACACAGAACCAAACAAATTCACACACTAATTCACTCACACCTCCAGTGGGTACTGCATGGTACCCGTAAAAGCAATGACTGATCATGCAATTTAACATATACCATATTTTTCAGATTTTAGGTCGATACTTTTTTTCTCTGGGACGTGGACCTCGCCCTATTCATCGCATTGCCCTAATCATGGGTTTTTTTTTTATTTGATGTGAAATTTTGCAAAAATTCATTCAAACCTCCAATAAAATCATGAGAGTTCACTATTAATAATACCGCTTGGATTCTGTTTAAAAATTGTATGCATTAATTTTTATCAATATTTTGTAGTAACTTATCAAAACAAATTAAATGTGAATAAATTTATTTCTTCTTACATTTCTTACTTCTATCGTTCAGACTGAATCATCTTTCGATCTTCATTACATGCTGTCATGCATTTTGATTGTGTGGTTACGATAAACAGGAAGTGGATTTCGCGCGGTAAAAGTAAAATGAGAACTGTACAAAGGGTAATTACGGGAGAAAAATATCATAAGGGTTGAAATAAAAAAAAACGATTTGTTTTTATAATAGAATACATGTACAAGTTTATTTTTCTGTAGATTCAAAATAAAACTCTCGATGAAATCTAAACCAGGTGTCTCTGAAATCAGTCTGGGTAGGGCCTACTTTGTTTATACACAGTTGAACTCTCGGCACGTGCTACTCATGCCCGCAGGCTTCGATAAGATCAGAGAGTTTGACCCATGTGTTGTATACACAGTAAAAAGTCACACAGAGGTATGAACAATTATCATGATTATGTACACATTGTTTAAGCCATACGGTAGGATATATAAAAAAATCTTGAGGAATAATTACAATGACGATAGATGAACAGTAACATTTATAGAGGTAACATAAGCGGGTGAAATGAATCTCCGGTGAACTAATTAATGTTTTAAACTTAACCAACAACAAAAACACAAGGTTGCATGTGCTACCGTATTCATGCCCCCAGGCAAGGTTACTATCCCCCGGTTAACACCATGCAGTTTGTACACACTTAAACAAACGATCTTAACCATTAATCCGGCCGTACTGAATAAATTGATTTAAAAAATGTTGTTGCAATTTCAGACATTTTCTTACGATGTGTAAATTTATGGAATGCATTTTATTTCCCTTTTGTTTAAACTGTAAAATAAGATAAAAGGCTACTATGATAATGGTATTGGTTTAAACCATTTATTCATTAAATCTAGCGGTAATTTTTCGACCAATTCATCGAAGTCGACCCATTTATACTTTTCTTTTATTTTTTGCTAAAAACAGGTTCCTTCGCCCTATAAACAGGATCGACCTAAATTCCCTAAAATACGGTACTTTTTGAATTCTGGTTGCATACCTGTTTAGTATCAGGATCTTTGTCTTCAAACTTGTTGTAGTTTTCAATCCTCTCCACAAAGGCAGCATTTGATCCAGTACCTTCAAAAGAGTTGAACGAATGAACTTGTAACTAAATCAGCTCATACTACTTAATTAAAGCAGTATTTGATCCAGTTCCTACACCAAGAGTGTAACATGAACTTGTAACAAAATCAATTCACTAATACCATTACTTATTAGGTTTGTTACTGACTAACTACGAAAATATATAGGGTTTATAATCAATCTCATAGATTGCGAGGCGAAGCCGGCTGAGCCATCTATGAAATTGATCAACCTGATATATTTCCGTAGTCAATCAGTAACAAACCTAATGAGTGTTTTGAATTCCCGAGGGCTAGCTATCAAGTGAGACATTCATTCAATAGAAGTGATGATCCATCTCCATGTAAAAGTGGCTTTATGTCTCATTCAATTTATACAATCAAACACTATAAAATTCTCATTCTCATACTCTGAAAATCTTTGCTGCACCTCTCTTTACTTTCAATGTTTTGTTGCTACTTTTAATGAAAAATGTTTTCTCTTTTTCCTCCACAGAGGTTGAAGCAAATCTCAACGCTGTCGCTTTATTCTGCTCCAGACATAACAAAGCGACATCATTCCAAATGGCAACATTTTTAATTTAAAAGTAATTTCAAAGGGCAACTACTCCAAATAAAAAGAACTTATACAAAACACGGATTAATTATCAAATAATATGAAATGTCGAAATAAGTACTAGGTGAAGTTTCAGTGGCCATATTGCCAAATATAATTCCCACCAGCTGACCATAGAAATATATCCGGCAGTCAACTGCCATGCTTATAAACCCATGAAAGTGTGACATTTAAGTCCAAGGGAAAACAAATGTACATTCATTGTATTCCATTATTATGAAGGAAAATGTTAGCTAGCTGTCAATTAAATATTAAAATTACCAAGAATGACTCCAATACGGCATTTTTTGTCAGCATAATTCCCAGCCATCAGAGCCCCAGTTGTGTCACTGATTCTTGCCATTACATCAAGCTTCACAGGCATGTCCTGATAGAGGGGATATCAAACAAATATTGTAATAGTGATCTGTGATGTCTGATGTAAGACAAAAAAATTACTGTAATCTTGTACAGTGTATGTCACAATCTGATTAAATTTGCTACCTTGTGTAGCGATCTTCATGAGCGGATCAAAAGATCTGATTTTAATCAGATTGGTGTATGTCATAATTTGCAATCAGTTCTATTAATCTGTACATTTAATAGACATTACATTGTACATTCTTCTAACGTAAGTATGTAAACATGATTTTTATTCCTCCATATTGATTGTCTTCAAATTGTCCATTTAATTGATTTAAAACTGCATGTAAAGTACCGGTATATGTACTCTATGTTGAAAATGACACCAATGAACCCAAAGTATACATCTTTATGTGATATTATTTTCTCAATGTTTTAAAAATGTTCTTCATTTTAAAGGTATATGTGGCGTATTTGGAGTAAAATTTTTGACATGAGTTTGAGTAAAAATATACATTATGCTTCTTATAATTAGACGTTTCACAAACTCTAGGCCCATAAAACATGTTCTGTCTTTAGTTATTTGTCTCTAAACTTTGCTATACGTCTGATGAATATTAATGTTATTCGCCATTTATAACGCCACTGCGCATGAGTGCGGGAAAACCTAGCATTGAAAACACGATGGAAGAAGAGTTTGTTTACAAATTAGAATCACGTTTTTCATGTCTTAAATTAGATAATTCTTATATCAGATGATACTCGAAGCATTATTATTCCGATATTCATTAATGTAGAACGATATAAATTGTTAATTATGTGTAATAAAGACGAAACACGATTTTAGCATCATCGACACGGTAAACGGAGTAAATACATGTACCTCTCCCTGAGGGATGCATGAATGATGTACTGAAAGTGTTTATTTATTCTTTATTCAAAAATTCCTCTAAACGAAAATCCACTTGTGGTTTAAAACTTATAAAGTAAAGACACGGAACACATGGAGCACGAACCTGACTATAGCAAAACCCCTACAACTTCATCATGGAAACTTAAGTTTAATTTGGCTTTAATTCCTGTTCCATCAATCTATATGGTCTCCGATGACAATCTTCCCTTTGTTCCTATCCTTGTCAGTCTGTCTCTTTTTTCTTTCATTGCTAAATCTGTCAAACTTTAACGGTATACCTATCATTCTCGTCGTCGCCATTCTTGTTGATAGACCAAGATGAATGTCACGTGACCCATTTAAGGCGGGGTTATTCAAATCTTTTGTATTTTTTACCGTGCCGGTAAAAAATAAAAAATATGTTTTTGATTTCTTGTATCTTTGTTATGCGATTGACTTATAAAGCGTAATTTGTGTGAAAGTCCTATCTTTAAGTAAATAAATGAAGCAAATAATCAGATCTTATTATTGTTATTCACCAAAAATACGCCACATATACCTTTAAACAGTAATGTAAACCAGCTATTATACATGTGTGACAAATATATAGAGATTTGTGAGCACTTAGATTTTTTTTTCATTTAAGGAATGATTCTGAAATAAATGAATTCAATAGCTTCCCAATTTATACAAGTAGATGTATTAATTGGGCTGGGGCAGTTTACGTTTTATAAACATATAAAAACTAGAACTGTCCTATTGGGACTAATACCCCCGCAAGGCTAATTTCAAATGGGACAAATAATTGAATTGTATAATAAAGGTTTGCAACACATAAATAAAAAAAAATTGTAGATTTTTTAAAAAACTCAATTACACATGTAGTTAACAAAGAAAAACTAAAATCAAAATTTTCAAAACTTCACTGTAAATACATATGTATAACAGTAATACATTTACAAATTTATGTATCTGGTGATATTTTTTTATTTCATTGTTTTAAAGAAAAACCAACAAAGTGACAATAACCCCTCCCTTTGCAGTAAATGAAAATAGCCAAGCAATGCTCTTCTGTTGATAACACTTTGAATATCTTTCTAATCAGAGTCTTGACAGATGCAATTAGTTGTTTCAAATTTTCCTCACTTTCTCCTATGGTACAATGCAACTCACTATCAGAAAATTGATCTCATAGGAATATGATTTTCTTTGATGAGCTTGTTAAATTGGATAAAATCCCAAAACATTATCATAATTAGCATACTATGTAAAAATATGAAAAAAAGAAAATTTAATATTACAAACAATTTTAAAATTGCCAAAACACTACAATCATATCAGTAATTTTGAATTTCATTTAAATTAATGCCCTATAGGGTCACTTCATCAATTTACTTGACTAATAACTTTAAACAGCTTCTAAAAATAGCTAACTTCTTTATTAATAATAATATTATTTATTTCATTATAATGATAGAAACTTTTGGTTTACATGAAGCAGTATTAAAATAACCCCAAAACCACCGCCCATTTTACAGATTATCAATTTTCCCTAAACCCATGCTCCATCTAAACCATGGCTCAGATAATGGCCCCCTTGGGACAAATGAATTCAGCCACACTTGTCTTTGATGTTCTTATTAGCTCCAAAGAACATTGTCCATTGACAAACAAAAATTTTGCATTGTCAGTTGATAGAATACTAATAAAAAATAATTTAAGTTAAGAAATAAAGACAAAAAACCTCCATCTGGATGTATTAATATAAATATATTTTAGAGTGCTTACTATTAATTAATTAATAAAGTCTGTAAGGATTACCTCCCTTACTTTTCAACATCAGTGTATAATATATAGAATAAGGAAAATGAAAACTGTCATAAAATCATTAAATCTTGTCCGATCTTAAAAAAAATTGCAGGTGCACATCTTCAGATGGTGTTCAACATATGTACAAATTTTCAGACTGTTCCATGCAGTAGTAAAAAATTCTATAGGGGGGACAAAGTTGCGTCTACAGACAGACGGACAGACGGACAGACGGACAGACGGACAGACAGACGGACAGACGGACAGGGTGAAACCAATATACCCCCCTAAACTTCGTTTGCGGGGGTATAAAAAAAAGTGGAAACTGTTTCAACCCAATTTAATATATGAGTATAAACTAGTTGTAGAAAAAAAATGGTCATTTGATCTTTAAAATGACATTAAATTGTACAAAATTCAAATGTAAGTCAGGAGGAATGATACATTTTTGACATTTAGTTTAACTGTGACATAGGCAACATTCTTTATATGATATAAACTAATCTAGTCATGCAGTCAATCAGAAAGCATGTGACAAACAAATTAAATTATTGTGAAATACAATAAATACTTTCTCCTCAAAAATTTTTGTCTCAGATCAGCTAGTTCTCAACAAGCCCTTCACTAATAAAATCTGATTGATCCAATCTATAGTTTTTAGTTGGTCCTATATATCAAAGTAAAATTCTAACAGAATGTAAGTCTTTGCTTTGAAGCATTTACTAACGAATGCATGCAGCCATTTTTCTCTAACCTTTCTCCTAGCAATGGCTTCCTCCAACATAACACAGGCGTCCTGTCCAACTCCATCGGGGCACTTAAACGACTTAGTCCATGTGACCAGAATGCTGTTCTTTAAACTCTTCTGATCAGATGGGAACGAGAAAGTAAAACCTGCACATACATATTATCATAATATACAGTTAGAACAGTAAGATGGTTATAGCAAAGTGCCAAGGATTTACAGTTTAATTCCATTAAAAATGTATAGTTTCTTATAGCGCGCCTGATAAGTTTAATATGATACAATTAAAGACCAAGGACAATTTTAATGTATATATATCCAAGGATTCAAGATATCAGTTAGGTTAAATTATATTTAAAAACAGTATTTAGGGCCTCCTACGTACTCCTACTCAGTTTGACATATCAATGAGATTAGAAATATTTATTTAATTTAAATAGGTCAAGGTTTGACTGTATCTCTATTGGTGTGGGTCCAATAAAAATCATCTTAAAATTCTCAGTTCACAAGAAAAATTTCCAGTGGAAAGACGAAGTGAGCAATGAAAATTCAATTATAGCCTTGCATTTTTGGGGCATAAATGTTAATTAAGGAATCAATTTTAAAATCATTTACTATTTTCTACAGATACTTGTATATATATTGTACAGTGATGAATGTCTACTGATTAAATACTGGTAATGAATGGTGGGCTAGACCCTACATCATTGACTCTAAAATTTATACACATGTACCAGTAAAATTTGAAACATCTCTCGATGAAATACTTACCCACTGGTAGACAAGGTGCTGAGATGTTTTCTTCTTTTAGAAAACTTTCTAGACTCTCAGCAATATGATCAAATATCTGTCAAAATATGAACATAAAAGGTTTAATGTTTCTTTTTTTTATCTCCTGTTTTAATTGCTTTCCACTAGCTGATTTGCAGATCTGTAGCTGCATGAGCCTATGAGTTATCATATATGGCATGTCAACATGCATTTTCCCATAGAGCTACAGATCTGCAACTCATTTTCCACCTATTTGCCCCTATTTTTATTTAATTCATTTTTAATACAATGGGCTAATGTAAGTGAATTATGGAAGAGTTGTCCTTCATAACACACAACTCAGTAAGGTTGAAGTTCAGAGAGGGAAAAATCTTTTATGTGTGTGAATGGTAAAAAATTACATTGAAAAAGTGGTTATCTCAAAAATATAACAATAACTTTATGTATGCTGTTGCAATGGGTGCCAGACAACTCATCGAAAGACAAATAACTGATCGACAGGTACAAATCATTGACATGTCAACTGATCGAAAGTAAAACCCACAGACACGACAATTCTAAGAATGACCACTCTTTAATAACAGCGCTTCATCTTTCAATAAGTTGTTGCATATATAAGTCGAAAGTAAAACTCACAGATGCTACAATTCAAAGAATGACAACTCTTTGATGACAACGACTCATCTGTCAGTGAATTGTTGCATCTATATAAGTTGTCCATTCTATGACCTTATTGTTGTTTCTATATGTTGTCTTGTTGGTGAAAAGTTTCAATGACTTGTTTGTTGATGAGTATAGTAATAGACTAGTTGCATGGTACGTGTCATCACTCAGAAGACTAGGGCTGCCTTTTTGGTTTTTCACACAGGGGTTCATATATGTATATTCTACATTTAAAATATTACCTAGTTCACTTATTTGTGCCCAGTTTAGAACAGATATAGATTTTAATTAACACCCAGATATTCAGTCCTATATATATACAAGTCATTTAATGTAGTCGTCCACTTAAATACATCGATATTAGCTAGCACATCAAATATCATTTTGTAGTCACGATACTTTTAAGTAGCACAGCTGACTTACATGCTGACAAGGCCCTGAGAGGATTTTGTCATCCAGATTGTAGTATTTTGTTGTGGTGGTGGCCTCTCCATCTTTCATCACGACTCGAACCACACGGAAGTTTGTACCTCCAAGGTCAAGGCCAAGATATTCACCATTCTCTATGAAAAAATAAAATATAGACCAACTTAATTAACAGTAAGTATAGCACGGTATGATAAATCCAGCAATATTTTCGGGAGTCATTTTGATCAAACATACGATTTGACTAATCAAGTTTTCATAAATACATGTATTATTTATACAAACACTTTGGAAATTGCATATACCAAAGCACACATTGGGTGGTTTTTCATTAGGCAATCAATTCAAAAGTTCATCTATTTTATATAATTGTAGATTTCATGTTCAGTAATATTTTCATGAACTCTTTTTGCTGATTTTTGCTGAAGTGTATGTATGTGGGGAGTTTAAGGGCCACAATAAATGGGGGGTCCAAACCTCCTTTACCCCATCCTACGGATTCAGTCTGACCAACTCAACCTTCAGTCCGAGATGAATCTGTTGGTGAGACACTGACAAAAAATTCAGGGGACCTGGGTTTGAATCCCATCTGGTCCATCATTATTTCTCCCCTTAATAATTAATGTTTAATTCTTTCCTACTACATGTAAATCTTAAAATTTTAGCATGTGTTAACAAACAAGACAAAAAGCAACATGCATCACTGCAGTGCATGAAAACCATGTTAACCACCTGTCAAGATTGATAATGAAGCCCACTTATTATGACACGTACTGGATAACTATATAGTCCTTGGCTACACACTTTTGAGTGGGCCGGTGCTCATCAAAAGACTGATATTCTTTATCAATACACTTAACACTTGATAATCTGACTATGCACTTATGGCTTATCATTCATACTGTATTTGTTTTATTTTTCAAATGCTTCATCACTGATTCACTATTATTAATATTACCATACAGGCAAGAACAAATTCAGAATCTGGCAAAATTGCACATTATAAAATCAATTACTAAATTATACATACCTGGTACATGTATTTCTTTGCTTTAACAGTACCTGTCATTATGCAAACCCTGTTGGTTTTTTTTTTGACAATAGTTTGTAATTTTTCTTGAACCATATCCATTATTTGAAAATAAATGGGCGGATTCCATATATTGGCATAGAGGGCACGAGGGAAAGGAGGCCAGTGTTGGAGGCCAATACTAGTCAAAACCGACCCGACAGAAACATGTCAGTTTGTTGATTCATGTTTACAAACTGTTGCCATTGTTGAGGCTTGACCAGTAAGTATGGAATCCCACATCACCTGCATTGGTATATTTCTCTGAAATTGCATTTTGGTGAACCCTCAGGAAGAGCTAGGGCACACCTATTCTTTGTTTCTTTCTTACAGCTAGGTCATAGCGCACCTCATCTACTGGCGTGCGACCAGTTCTCATCGAGTACCATTTCTCGCCAGTACATTGTGACGTCATTTTATCAACACATAAAACTATATACGAAAAATGATGTCACAATGTACTAGCTAGAAATGGTACTTGGCGAGAACTGTTCGCACGCCATTATACCTTGAACCCTCTTTGCCAACACCCCCTCACCCTTATACTTTCCCCATACATTCTGCAAACAACTAATGTAGTACTAAAAAAATTCCCTAGCACCATGCATCCAAAACAATAGGGTCATAATTACTGTATCATATATGATTATTTTCCCATAAATAGAACACACAGGAATTATGTCTGGTACTGTATGCTAAAAAACCTTTCATTAGGTGCAAAAAATGACTCACTGTCTCAAATTTTGTGACATGCGAAAAATGTGTGTATGCTCCTTAATCAAAATTGATGAAAGTATATCTCACCCTTTCCTGTTAGCAAATTCCGTACATATGTACATTCCCATAGCAAATTAGACTTTTTCCTTTTTTCTGGGTCCAATGTATTAGCAAGATTGATCTGGTCTTCAAAAACCTCCATAATTTTCTTGATAGTTGCATCATCCAGGACACACAAATTCAATATTTCTTCTACCTAATATGAACATTTTTTGGGGGGAAAACAGAAACAATATTTAATGGATCATAATTAAATCTGAAATGAGACATTTCACTTGCATGCGCCGATTCTGAAAATTTTTCTACTTGTGACCTACTCACCTATAAATCACTAGCTATATCAATGTGAGTGAATCAAAAGATCTTATTCAAGAATCAAGATTGGAGGCCCGGCTTATGCCACAGTCATTTTTTTTTAATCTTGTGATCAGTGGTGATGCCAACTATATTTATTTCTTTACGTTTTTAACTTCATTATTTTCCGATAGTTTCCATAATATTTGGTTTACTTCAAGACTGGTTATTTCATGCATGAGTGCTTCCGTGCCCATTATAAATAAATTAACCGGGGAGTATTTGATTATTGCTATGTTCGTTACACAGCATTACAGGTTGCGTTTTTGGATTTCCCTAACTGCCCTAACCTTTACATGTTTTTTGAGATTAACTAATATTGAACTGCTCTTAATTGTTCATTTTTGTGTTGTCGTTTATTTGTATGTTGAATGAATATTAAATGCGATTTGTAACAAACGCACCAGTCCTAAAAACTTTTTTATTTTTCAATAAATTAGTCAAGAAAATATTTGTTTTTGGAGGAGAGAAACGATCGAGGGAGAAAATAATTCTCCTTAATTTTTTTAATAAATATTTTAATTAAAATATGTTCACCGGCGACTGCACAAGCCTAGGGCAATTTTAATCACAATCTACAAGTACATATTACCAGTTTAAATCAGTTTTCAACAGTTTTCCACATATGAATACATACACATTCCTAATCTCAGCAAGATTCTTTGAGACAGAAAATTTAAAATTTTTACTGACGTTTATCAAAAATTTTCAGTCATGTTAAACACAGAGATGTTATTGTTTAGGTAGTTCATTAGGTAATGAAGGCAGTAGTCAACGCTGGATTGCAATGCACGATGCCTTCATAACCTCATAAACCACCAAAGAGAGCGTTTTATTGTTAATTGGGCACTGATTGCTATAGGTAATTTTCGCTATAATGGTTTTCCATACTCTTTTTGGTGCGTTATTTTTTATTTTATTTTTTCGACAAAGAATTACCTTTTTTCGTGCGGCTTCGTCCTTAATGTTGCGGACTGCGCTTCGACTACCAGCAGGTTCCATTGTGGGTCAACCTGCAAAAATGCGAAAAATTAATGGTGTCGCATCCTCACATCGCGAACATGGACTGGTCAACAGGTCAAGGGTCCTGTGTCCAAAGCCCACCGCTGACACTTGAAACCCACGCTTGGACACAGGACCGTTGACACTTTTTAAGACGGTGATAATTTTTCTTTCTAAGTACGATCTATTTTTAATGCACATACTTTATTGCTGCAAAAATCTGAAGAAGGCCTACTTCCACCAAAAAGGCAAAACGTCGTTCGTGCACTAGATCAATATAAAGTACGGAGCAGCGTTTGGGCGATTAAAGTTACGGGTTTTTTAAAGTACGGAAGCCAGTATATGCCTATAGCCGAGAGTAAGTCAGGGCATACTATAGCTGTGTAGAGCTCTGTTCCAGGTTCCAATTATAGTATAAATTAATGCTAATATATCCACAGGTGCTAAAATTGGGTTTTATGCATATATATTATACATGTATATTGGGTAACATACATGTACATAGGCATACATGTAGATAAAGACTCGTGCACCTGTGATTGCATTTTTTTTTTTTTTAGAAATTTTATAGTAAGATGGTATCATATATTTCAAACGGTTGCTCAAAACAAATATATAGAAACAAATCAAAGAATCAAGCAATCAAAGAAACAGTTTAAAATCACTAATTACCGGTAAGTAACGGTATAACGAATTATGCTTCTTATGTATTACATGTATATATATTATAAATGTAAATTCGTACAGAGTTAAATATATATAAATCATTAGTATACGAGGATGCAAATAATCTAAGTTTTTAAAATATGTTTTCATCACGTTAAATAGCCAATCTAATGAAAATAATATCCTTACAATTTGATCCGCTCACATACGATCGCTGTACAAATATGTATAAACTCGTAACTATTCGTAGGAATATCGTGTATTTAACGTATAATTTCGTAGTTATTCGTAGGCGTATCGTATCAAATCGACTTTCGTCTTAGCTACAGAATAATATACTCGTAGGAAAATCTCAACGCGTTCGTTACTTAATCGCCCAAACTCGTACATGAATCGCTACAACTCCTCCTGTTATCGCACATACCTCGTACATTGTCGAACAGAAATTGTGATATTTATATTTTCGACTGTCTTTGTATGTGATAACATTACGAATCAATTTTGAACCCTAAAACCCAATAACTTCATAAAACATGAGTGACACAAAATGTTCTTTGAATATTATGAGGTGATAATTTCGGTCGGAGCGTGGTCAAATCTATCAAGACCTTCGGGCTTTATTGGATTTGACCACGCCCCGACCGAACTTATCACCTCATAATACTCAAAGAATGATTCCTTATTCCTTAAATACTGTCGTACGTACTAGATCCGAAAATAGCAAAAAAAAAATTACTTTAAGTTATACGTGGGAAACCGTAACTACGTCGTGGCAGTGTGACAGGGTCTGCTCTCTGTTTATAGTTATGCAATATATAACACTTGATCTTATTTCCGTAATCTAATGCAATGTGTTTGGTGTATTGTTTTTTAATTTTTTAGTTTTAAATTCACTGCTTTATTCTCATTGTTTTGAATCTGATGAATTTCCCGCATAGAAGCAGAGAACTAGATTTATTTTCCCTTACTTATTTAATTCCCGGGTCAGCGAATGTAGGACGTGCATGCACGCGGTGATTTAAATAGTGCATTGTGCATGCTCTGTACAAGCTATTTTTTGAACGACACATTTAAACTGATAAAAGATACTCAAATTTTTACGGTCAGACGAGATCGCGCGATTTTTATTATCAAAGAAACGAAAGGGTCGATAAAATATTAAGCATGCTACAAAACATAAGCAAGAAAAATTTTCTGTCAGTTAATTGCCGATTATTTTACAAGTACATGTATTTTAAGTTATAAAAACAATAGAAAGGAGAAAGGATGTGTCCGTGCCCAAAGTTTCTGTCAAATTATCGTGGTTTGTTAATTTTTTCTCTTTTTTGGGTGGGTGGGCTGTTCTTTTCATGTGTTTACTTGATAAAATAATCTTTAATGCAATCAAAAGCAAATACTATATATTAATTTTTATGCGCATTCCTCGCATGTAGTACAGGGAACAAGCGGGTTCACAATTTTATTGGAGCACCATTACGATTTTAATTCAGTTTTCTCACATTAAAATTAAGTTTCATACATGTAAGAGGTCACTCTGGAAGTGCGATAAAAAGATGCTGTCCCCATGGTCCCAGAGCTCGGTGACGCACCTGTTGATAAACAAGTTATATTGTTTCTAATGTGGAATATGAATTTAAATTTCAGCAATTTAGATACATGTAGGTTCATTCGAGGATTTAGAGGGGCCACCATAGAAAATTTAAACTTATCAACGTCACATAGAAAAGTTATCGAGAAATAAAAGTCTGAATTCGCTGAATTCGTCTCTACTGAACACTCCCCCCCCCCCCCCCCGGGAGGGGGGATTTCTGGATCTGCGCACGAGGTATATTACATGTATATATGTTTTTCCAAAATGACTAGATCGTAAAGTATTATCATAACATTGTATGAAATCAATCTTTTGTTTGATTCATATCATAAATCTCAAACTCTTTTACAAGTTGTATAGCACCAGTATTTTTTTAACCCCCCCCCCCGGATTATAATAATTAATTACATGTATCTGCCATGCAGTACCTCATAAATGATAATGATATATACATTTGATAAAACTACTAAATAAAACGCAATAAAAAAAGAATGCACTGTAAATCAATTAATTCAAGAATAAATGTATATTTAATAGATTAAATGTAGTTCATTAAAACATATGTAAATTAATTCTCTAAATTCTAAACAGAAATATATGTCATATATATTTGAGAAATATATTTATAATCACTCTGTAACAAGAACAAAATCTTCAGTAAAATATATAGCATGTTGAATGTAGACGAAAATTATCATCTTCAACAGAAAATGCATGGCCATGGATATGTAAAAATATAGTAAAGGTATCATTTCACAATTTTACCTTTGAAAAACAATTTCATCATTCTATATACAATGCAGAATGATATATAAAAGTTGAATATATTTAAACACAGGTAAACAAAACAATATATATAATAGATGTTGTCACAAAGGCAAGTTGGAAAAACTGCAAAAGGCCATATTTCTGCACAAACCAAAATACTTTGATTCCTTTGAGCTTCCTTTATCTATTCAATCAAATATTCTTGTATTACAAGGGGTGATTGCAGGACGTACAGTTTAACTTCATGCAGACATCGATCGTTCAACACTGTGAACAAGGGGATTAACAATGATGGAAAAATCTAAAATATTTACATGATTCAACCACATTCTGTATGGATATTAAATTTAGCATGAATGGTAATTGGTGATTTTCTACAAATGTTAAAAAGTGTAGATTATATTCATCACATTTCTGAGTGTATTTGATCAGTTTATGAATTAATACAAGTAAATTTTGGGATTTGATTATAATTTAGTGAAAGTTAGCACTGTCTTTCGATCGATCACCAAAAGTCACAATACAGAATGTATACACAGCCAAATGTAATAATACATGTAATTACATTTACAGTATATTCTACATAATTATATCTTCAACACACTCTACAATCATATTGTTATACATGTATATATCATAATGGATCCATTAATTAACAACGAGAAAATATATATATTAGTTACTTATATATATATATATATATATATATATATATATATATATATATATATATATATATATATATTTATATGTAGATAAATAAAGCCTTGGTACAGCAAAAAATACTTAAATAAATAAAACAGAATGCGACAGTCCATATTATAATTTGGACTGTCGCATTCTGTTTTATTTATTTAAGTATATATATATATATATATATATATATATATATATATATATATATATATATATATATATATATATATATATATATATATATATTCACAAAAAATATATATTATACCAAAGTTCCTATGAAAAATGTATAAATATTAGTACTCAATTTACATTGCAATATTCTCTGTTCGTATACATGTAGAAGTAAAACCCCTCGCCTCACTAGGAGAACCTCTGGTGGGATTTGGCGTGCTCCAAAGCTTGCCTGGCACCCCTCGCCTCACTAGGAGAACCTCTGGTGGGATTTGGCGTGCTCCAAAGCTTGCCTGGCCCTTTGTACAGCTCCCTGGCATTTCTCTCTCTTCATGAGTTTGTTCCCCTCAAAGTACCCCTCATTCCGTGGGAGTCCGTGACTACCGTCAGCAAAAGTAACTAATCCTGATAAAATATTAATTATTACAATATCAGGTATGTCTAATAAACAATTACATGTGCATATAAAGTAAACAACTGATGAATCACCTGGATTTTTTAGATGATTCATAATTCATCACATTTCACCACAGACAATATTGGGTAATAGTTAGCTAGAGCTGGACCAATAGTAATTAATATCTTGTCAGTCTGTAGTCTACTAGTAAGTGTGCAGGGTTTTTTTGGGGTATTGGTAATTTTTTTTGGTTAATTCCAAATTTTATTCCAAAAGATATAATATATATTACTTATAAATACATGTATATATTAACAATATTGTTAATACAATGCTATCGCAAATTAATTCTCAAACCTTTCCGACAAGTAGAAAAACAACCTCAAATATGGGGTATGTTTTATGTATAGGCATCCATGACAACCCTTCCTTTCTATGAAACTTGATATATTAAATAAAGAGCAGTTTTTTTTATCTGTTAAGATGTGAGATGTACAATGGAAGAGACACACAAGGCTGTCTAGCCTATATCTAAATTGATGGGAATTAATTAAGCAACTCCATTTTGTATAAAATTCTAACATCAGGTGACGTTGTTAATATATACAATGTACATTCAAAGTGTTTTTTTTTTAGCTCTACCCGTACGAATTTTTGAGGTGGAATCCGCCTGGAATATAGGCGGATTCTGGCAGGAATCTGCAAATTCCGGGCGTATTTGGGGCGGAGACGGAATTTTGAAAAGTTACGCCTAAGTAGAAGAGGTGGTTTCCAGGCGTCATTAGGCAAATTCAAATTTTCCTGGCGTAAAAGAACAAGAAAATTGAAACAAAATTCTGCCTGGAAATTTAAGCAGGAGTAAAATTCTCTGATTGGTCAATAATAATTGATGTTTTAGGGTCATTTCAGCAAGGTTAAGTTTGAATCAGTCAGGAAGGAGGGAAGTTAGTGTGAACGTAATGGTTAACACAAACAGGCTTTTTACTTCTATAATGTCCTTACTGGATTATTAGTCAGCCCGCGGGCTGACTAATTAAGTTAGGATGAAACTTCAATTGCGCTTGCGTAAATTGGAATTCTGGGAAGGAATTAGACAGTTTGTGGTAGAGAAATTCGAAGAAGTTATGAAACTGGTCAGTTTCTAGGTCAAACTGCGCATCGGAAGACTGTCAATGTGAATCGTCTGCAGCCACAGTCCGGAGTCCGCGTATATCTTCGCGACTCTTTAAGTGAGATTGGAAAGTAAATTTATCTTGTATTTTAATAGATTATGTATTCACTTTTGACCTAAGAATTAAAATTCCGCTGGCTGACTTTCTTAGCTTTTTAAAAAGCTAACCTTGTACAATATATGCTGGTATGTAAGATGATCATATTGATACCTTATTCTAGTAAATTTGAATGTACAGTACATGATATTGCATTGTTACTGAAATTTCACAGGCTTGAAAGATTTACAGTTTTCTTGAACAATTTAGTTCTTTGGTATAAGGCGCTGTGATTTAATTTAGAGTACATTGTAAAGTATTTAGTTGTGTATGATTCAGAATGTGATTTCAGTGTAAACTTTTAGAGCATTTCAAAACTTTCTCATGTTTTTTGGAAATTAGTGTACACTCATGACAGTATTTGAAAATCTTAGATGAAAAAGAAATGGCTATTCAGGTCTGTAGGTCACTTGATGTTGCATAATAAATAGGACTTTCCAGGCGTAAACCTTTTCCAGGCGTAATTTCATTTCCTTGGCGGAATTTTTTCCATGCGGAATTTTATTTTTCCAGGCGTAGCTCATTTACATTTTTCGCCTCATATTCCGGCCCGATTCCGCTCCGTTTCCGGTTGGTTTACGCCTGGAACCTCTACATAACAATATATGTAGAGAGATAAACTGACGCCTGGAATCCTGCTCTATATTACGCCTCTATTCCCCCTATATTCCAGGCGGAACATTTCGTACAGGTGGCAGAAAGGCCTGAGAAGTTGCGATTGAGTCCTTTTTTTACTTTATTCACAAATCACACCCCTCCTCCCCTCCTCCCTAGCAGCAAAGTGGCTGCTTTATAAATAGCTAACGATGAAGTGCTAATTAACAATTCAAACCCAGTTTCTAACTTTCTATGAAACTAGTATTATAAGTTATGGAATTTGTAAATATTTTTTCATTTAATTTTCTATCAATAAGTATTAAAGATCAATCGTGCTCCTGAAATTAAAAAGATTTATTATAATAATTACAATATAATGTACATAATGAAAATTCAATTGATATATATATGTATTATTATTGTTACAATATAATAAATAAAATTAAGAATTTTTTATGATAAATGTAAAAATTATTACTCTTAACCAATCAAATATTAGTGCATCATGTACGTACGGAAAGATCATTATGATTTCTGCAGTAAAACAGCTTTTCATAAATATATGTACATATTTTCTCACCATATCCACATATTTGACCACTTTTGAACTCTCCCTCATACTTCATCCCATCAGATCGAGTGAACACACCATATCCATTGAATTTTCCATTTTGGAATTCACCCTCATACCTGTATGTAACACAAAAACATGATTTGTTTCAGGAAGACTATTAAAGAAATTACCGGTAACATGCAGGCAATAACAGACTTTTGTATAAATCTTGGTTTAAAATACATGAATTTAAGAAAAATGAATTTTGATTCATATATATTGATTTTGTATATATATTAGAAATAGAATTTATAATTGATTCATGCAATCAAGTAGGCAAAGTAAAGCATATAATTATAATTAGTTATATATAACACCAATAAGTGATACAATAAATAATTATCCTTGATTCCTGAGTGCCTCTGAATGTAAAATACTCAATCTATTAATAATTTTAAAAGTATTAAAAATTATATTATAGTTTTATTAATACTATATATATATATATATATATATATATATATATATATATATATATATATATATATATATATAGCTAGCTGAGAAGCGCACTGAAAACATTAAAAACAGTTACCTAGACTTGTCATTAAAAATCATGACCCCAGTTCCCTGACAAAGTCCATTGTCGAATATGCCAAAATACTGGGATCCGTCGGGGAACTTCATCACCCCGTACCCGTGTCGCTGTCCCTCCGTCCAGTCCCCTGTGTACTCACTGCCATCTGGATACCTATAAGCTCCCTTCATTGTTTTCTAAATTCCTTGAGTGTACATCTGATATGAGGCAAAAACATATCTCAATTACTGTGTTATTCTTTTTGTTAAAACTTGCTGGGGCTAAATACAAGCTAGTATACACATGTGCACATGTACAAATGTATTAAATGTTACATCTATAATATATAAAGGTACGTGTTTGTTGTGTAGATGTGCTTTTTCTTCTTTCTACATTTCAGGGGTATAGCATACAATTTACAACAAGGTTTAATCCTTCTAAAAATATCTTAAAACACTTCCCCATTCAGACTTAAAGTTGTATGTATATTTTATATGTATACATGTACTGTACGTATACATAACGTATATAATCGTGTTTATTTTACAGCAAATAAATTGCTTTTCAAATAACGGAATCGAAATAGAACCGCCACACCCAAACATATTTTTAACCCCATCTGATATAAAACAGATCAAGAACCGGAGAAGATTTTTCTTTTCCTTGTTTATTTTGAACACCACAAAGTGAAAGTAAAGCCGGGTGATAAAGAAACCAAAAAACACAAAAACATATTCTGCCACAATTAGTGTGGGGTATGAGATGTACAATTACGTACTAACTGCTTTTGTCTCACCTGAGGGTACCTGTTTTGTTTTCACCTGTGTACCGACTACGTCACAGTTTCGCTTCCTCAATGCGTACTACGTCACATTATATACAATGAAACATGGTTGACTGTGGGAACTCGAGATGCAGCCAAGAAAGACGGGCTTTTAGAAAAGAACTGCTGTCATGGAGCAAGAAAATACCAATAGCTGTCGGTATGTACAATTTTCTTTGTATTTAGATGTGTTCACGAGTTATACGAACCCCAAGAACCTATATATACGATAAAACAGAGGTTGCTTCATTGTCAAAAATTCAGACTCTGGCTGTTCCGTGATATGAGCACACCCCTTCCACAGTGATAAAATTTTGTACACTGAGGTTATATATATTCTAATTAAACCTCACCGAAATGTTAAAGCAGATTTCTTTCTCATGATTTAGTTGTTATTTTGTGAAACAGGGAAAAGGGGGTTGAAAAAAGCATGCAATTTAATAGACAGGTAAATCATCTATCGATCGTCACCCAAAATTCGGCTGATGATGATACTTGTGTGACGTTGACAATGGATGGACCGAGCCTTTGACAGGAAACAAATATTTTTTTGTGAAAAAAACCCACTAAAAAATCGAATTTTCTAGAGACATTATCACAGTTTTAATACTTGTTTAATTAAACATCAACAGGTGATAATTTGAATTTACGTTTCATAACATCTTGATGTGACATTTTTAATTTTGGTTGTGGGGAATATTGATTTTTTTTTTCGTTGCTGTGGTGACTCTTGGCATTGAGTCTTATCCTTCTGTTCATATGTTAATTCTGTTCTCAACAGGTTTGGATCCTTGTTATTGATTAGGCAGTGTTGACACTCAAAATCATGTCCTCTAAACTGACATTGAATATTTCCTTCTTTAAAAAAATTCACTTGTTTTACGTATTTAAAAAAAAATGAAGACATATCAAAATTGTCTTATTAAAGTCATGACATTTTAAAATTCTGAAGTTAAAATGAGCTTGTTAAATTTTTTTTAAGTGTTAATGCAGAATTAATAATATTCTCTTAATTAACTTATTTTAATATCAAATATTTTAATTTTATTCAGAAGATTTGATGATATTTCATATATGCTAATGATGCATTAAATAGATTTTAAAAAACTTTTGTTCAAACTGTCTAATATAACTGAAATATTTGATTTTGAAATAAAGATTTATTAGAAGGTTTTAAAGTTTAAAATAGAAATTTTTTAAAGCTGCTACCAGTAATTTTCATGTAAAGCTAGAGATAACCTATGCAAACACAGGTTAATTGAGTTAGATGAACATAATTTTAAACAGAAGATAAAAAAGTTTTGGCACAACCAAATAGTTACATATATGCACTGTACTTTGGAAGAAGAATTGGGTGTACATAAAGAGATTTTGTACAATGTTTATACTTTTATTATAATATATAAAACAATTCACAGTTATCAGTTGATTGACTGGAATAAATAAAGCACAAAAAATCAAGTCCATTATTTTAGTAGTACATGTATATAAATACATGCTATATGCAATGCAAGCATTGCTCATTACCATCTTTCATTTAGTTACATGTATTTGTACTATCATAATTATCCATTTTTCACTGTCGGTCAATATTTTAGGTTTCAGTAGCTCATTGGTTAGAGCGCTAGCTGGCACGGGTTCAAGTCTCGGTTGAGACATGACTTTTTAACACCTGTTGCATTTCATGCCCAACTTTCAAAACCCATGGTCATAAAATTCCTAAACAGAACTAATATTGTTTTCAAACAATTAGAGGTCTTCCACCTTATTATTTTTTTGTTTAAACCATTTTTGTTTCGAAAGAATTGATGAAATGCTTTCTCTGCATTACTTCATGTAAAAATAATGTCAAAAGATTTAGTATGATTTTTTTTTTAATTGACCTTGACCTTTGACCTAACATCATTTTGATTGGCCAAGGTCAACTTTTCATTTTCATGTCCGATGTCTCTAGAGCGTATGGTTCAAAAGTTGTGTTTTTACAAAATTAAGAAACTTTCAGGGGCAATAACTACTTTAAGGTCAGACATCGGATCCTTTTGATATGAATAGATTGAAAGATCCTTAAAGTCAACTAAAGACATTGGTAAATCTCTTACGATTTAAGAGGAGTAGCAATGACAAGCATTTTGTACAATAGGGGCAATAACTCTATAACTATATCTTTTATTGATGATACATGTAGTTATTAATACCCCCAAAATCTATAACTGTACTATTAGTGTAAATATTAAATGTCAATCAGTTTAATTTTTATTTAATAGAATTTTTAGATGGAAGTTTCTCATATTGATGTGGGCTGGGATTGAATAATAAAGTGCCCGCATACATTTCACTTATGCATGTATTTGTATTTGAAATGATTATTTTGTTTTCCACAGGGTTAGAAAGAATTGCAGAGGAATTCGGAGGGAAGGAAAACATCACAGAACTGTTGATGCCATTTAACTGTAAGAGCCCTGCATTTACACCTACCCCTGTACCCCAAGCCCTAATTCTTCATTTAAAAAATGTTATAATACATTGAGAATTATGAATATGTCGACATGAAAGAAAAAATATACTCTAAACCATTAAAACCAAATACAGTAAAATGCGGTTATAGCGAACACGCTTATAATAAATTGATGCTTACAGCGAAGTGATTTTCAGTCCCTTAGACTTTATTATATGTTGTAAACTTGACAGATATAATGAATTACGCTTATAATGAAGCAAAATCGCCCGTCCCTGGCACTTCGTTATAAGCGTGTTTTACTGTACTGCTGATTATTTTAAGACTAAATATAGCAGCACCTAGCTATCTGACTCAAGTTTCCAATTTTCCAGCTGTGTACAAATTACCAGTGCTCTTCATTCATTAGCTATAGCTTTCATTCCTTCAAGCATTGTGTCATAATTGTCTATGGGTGTGTCAGTAAGGTATTATTATTATTATAAGGAAGACTTACAATTCCTTAATTACTATGGGTGTAAATTGCTATAAGAAATACAAGTACTTCCTCAATCCTGGTACCAATAACTGTTGCTGTCTAATCTGGCCACTCTTAGTGAAATTTCACAAACTAAGCAGAGGTCCAATTCCATTCCACATAATTTGAAAATTTGAATTATTTTAGCATTTCAACAAAACTTACATGCACAGTTTTCTTAAGTAAAATATAAGCTTTTTAATTTGTACTTTTGGTACAGCTCTGGAGGATGGAATAACGAGGGACTGGAAGCAGGAACAGACATGTTTCTTTTGTGAATCTCGACTTCAGAATTTGTTCGTGAGTAGCCTTTTTAAAATGTTCCAGTTAGATATATACATAAACAAAATACTGATGGCTATGTTTTGCAGTTGTATTCATCAACAGCATGTTTCTAAGTTAAAAGAATAATGAAATGATATCAACTATCACCTAATGCTCATGCACAGATCTTTGGGGGGGGGGAGGGGGGTCCGGAGCCCCCTCCCCCCCTGGAAAATGAAAATTTATTAAACTTACATAGTAAAAATTATCGCAAATATGACTCGGACCCTTCCCCCACCTCCCACCCCCTTGGCAAACACAATTATCCTTTTGATCCCCCCTTGGAAAAATTTTCTGGATCCGCGCATGCTTGCCTGTATGAAAGTGAAGAATAGAGAATTAATTGCACTGAGTGCAGGAGGACAGTAACTCTTATCCACACTCCTATATTGTAGGTTTGCAGTTCATAAATACAAACTGTTAAAAAGACACTGCAATATGTTTTATGAATACATACAAGGAAATCAATGTCAGGAAATTTTTGTTCAGACACTTACTTTAACCGAATTCAGCCTAGCATAGTGTGTTCTGTGTAGGTAGTTTATCCAGTCTGATTAAAATCAATAAAATTGAAATATTAATAGTAAATTTTATTTTTGTTATTGTCGCTACACCCTCGTGTAAAAGAAAAAAAGGAACGGATCAAGGATCTGATTTTAATCAGATTGGTAGTTTTTCACAAATATGAATCTGTTCTTGCATCAAATGCAAAAGAAGAACCCCAAATCTTATGCTCAATATTATTTATGCAGACTAGCAAATATATTGTATAATAATGTTTTAATTCTTCTAAATGTTAGTAAACTGAGATAAAAAGGAGTGAACATTTATAGAGGCAAATGATGAATCAGATGATGTTGTTTTTATGACTGCAATTTATTTCTATGTTTTATGTAATAATGGGTCTGACTCGGTCAAAGATGAAAAGCATTATTTTTTTAAAATCATATGTTACGAAAACATCAGAGACACTCTTTTTCATATCATAATTTTGAACAAAAATGTAGATGTATCTAACAATTTAAAAAAAAAAGAAAACCTGCCAATTCCTAAATCTATTTTAATTAGTACTTAAGACAAAATTATTACGGTAATAGGTACAAATCAAAGTACTTTAATGTGCCTCATCTACTGTAGTTGGATATGTACATTGTATATTTAAAGTATATGAATTGTTTAATTTTAGACTAGGCAAAAGGGTAATTCCCTTTGTTAACTAAAATTATATAAATAGATTCTCTCTCTCTCTCTCTCTCTCTCTCTCTCTCTCTCTAACTGTTTCTACTGCATTGTTCATATTCATTTTGTTCATTTGCTAGTTGTCTCGTAGGAAAAAAAATCAAATAAAAAGTAAGGTACATGTACAATTCACAGTTGGTCCATGTAGATGTATCATATAGGAGTTGAAAAAAAGGAAGACAACTCTTGCTACAAAAGAAATTAATGATTAAAATATTAAGATCCCTTCCTGTTCATTTAATAGTATTCAATACATGTACCGGTATATTTTTTTGTCACTTTGAAAAGACCAAGGACTTAATGTTTTCCAGCTTTAAAATGTAATATTTTAAAAAATGATAGTTATGAATTCAAAGAACTACCATCCCAAATCTAGAATGGGTTATATTATCTCTACATCAGAATTTGACAATACATATGGATTTTTCTCATGAATGTGTTGTTTTGAAAGATTATCAATTATGTATTTTACTAACTTAATTATGATATTTTAATTATGTGAGTGATTTCATTATTACAGGAGGCTGTGTCGCAGTTGATGAAAGAAGCAAAAGATGGCAAAAGTTTACAAGACAACCCGAGTAAGTCTGTTCACATGGGTGCTATTAGAACCATTTCATTAAGACCTTGGACTTTCGATCAGTAGGACGTAACTATCTATTTTTTGCGTCAAGACAAGTTAAAAAGGATGCTGGTTTCAAGTGAAATATGCACTAATTGCGTGGTCTTAGCTCAAAAGCCAGACAAATCTTGTTGATTTCAAAGAGCCATGGCTGAGTGGTCACCAATGAAATAGACAGGCCTACGTCACATTGCTGTTTGACACAACCACCCAAAGTCCAAGCTCTTGTTAAAATGGTTCTACATCTGTCACCATGAGATATCTAGCTATGTTTTATTTCTCAGGCACCAGGTGCACCACATTATGGTTAAGTCATTTTGCTACCACATTGATAAGTTTTATTTTCCTTTAATATTGAAAAGTGGAATAAATCAGTTTTTCATTATTAAAGTTAGAAAAGAAAATTGAGTTATTTCCCTTCTCAAGTCGTGCAGTGAAAACCCACCTGTTTGAATTTTAAATAGGCATGAGAAGTGTTTTTTGGGTTTTTTTTTGTAAATTTTACTGAAAGTGGGGGGATGTAATATTTATCAAATATTTAAGCAATCTATAATGTTATTACTGGTATACATTTGCATTGCATGTTAAACAATCATATAATCACCATATGCATGTATAGTCTTTGAGTACCCTGTTATAAAATCTTTTTAGCTCTACCATTGGACATGACTTTTCCTTTGCTGTTGTAAAAGTTATATTTTAAAAAAAAATTATTGAATTAAGCATTTGTATTGAATGGTATCAAAATTTCAGTGAAAGATTTACCAGTATTCCTAAAGAATGAACAATGAAATCAGATTTCTTCTTTTGTAATAAAAGCTGGTCATTACTGGAATTGGTTCCAGCCATTTTGTACTGTAAACTTCAAATCAACAATAACCAATTTCCATTTCTGTCACATACTCTATCAGATGAATGAAAAGAGTCAAAGATGCAAAATTTCAAAAGATCAATAAAATTAAATTAGAACTTTCTTCCACTCCCGGTTTTCAATATGTGGTGACCATCTTTGAATGAAGATAGCTTGATTTCTTTCAGGTTTTAGATATCTCCAGGAGTTGCTACCGTACTGCCCCCAGTTTTACACTGACCATGTTGGCAGGGAGCTGCTGGCAGAACTTAGATCCACCACCACTCAGTCGCTGGAGAACATGGAGACAGAGGCTACTGCAAGTAGAGATGCACAGGACCCCATAGAACTCAAGATCCCACACATAGTGGCACAGACATGGTAAGAAGTTTAATTAAGAGCTAATGCTGCATGTTACCAGTAGTTGATAATTCTAAGGGATAGTAGTAAGAAAGAACTGATTTGAACTGAAATGTCTTAGAAAGATGCTCTTTTGATTCACTTTACCAACCGAATGATGATTTGAATTGTTTGTTGTTTGATGTTTTATCAAGAATATTTTATTTTCATTATTGTAAACAATGCATGTATTAAAAGCTTCAGATTTAGGTCTTGATCATTTAACAGAGAAAATCTTTCATTGTTCAAAGACCCTCTGCAATAATTATTATTTTCTAAGTCTCATCTTTTGGATGATTACATTTATATGTTGAATATAAGAGAGAAATTGAATTCCTAATTATCATTATTTTCCATCTTAATTTCAAGCTCAACCCTACCCAAGAAAAAGGAATCAACTAGCGTCAATTGTAAAAAGTCTTACACAGATGAGGAACTGCTAGCAGCTGTGTCGGAGATTCAGAGCGGAAAACTTGGAACTCGTCGTGCTTCCGTCTTGTACGGAATTCCAAGATCCACGCTCCGTAACAAAATTTTTAAAATGGGCATTGACAAACAAGAACCTGTAGCTCCAGTAAGCTTATTACTCCTGTTTGCAATCATTCATAGTTACATTCATTCAAATTGATATGAAAATTAAACTTAAGTAGATAGAAGTTGAATGTGATATTCTGCCTAAAATTGAACTTTGGTATCCTGTGTACAAAAGGAATGAATGTTTGTGTTAAGAAAGTTTGTAGTTGAAATAGATCTTAAAAAGTAAGAAATTTGGGGTTTTTTGCTACCCATTTAACTATTATTTTAGAATATTAGGTAAATATTGAGTTATAAATTGTTATAATAAGACTATACAATTTAAAAGTTTATGTAAATCAAAGCTAGTAAGGATATGGCAAATATCCTGAATGACACTTATTTTAGAAGAAAATAAGCTATTGGCTTCCAAATATATAGAATTTCTCAGTTGATGATCAATTTCCGAAAATATCCCATGCTGTGATCAATTAAACTTTGTCGTTTAACTTGTAGGCAGCAGAGATTGAGGAACCTACAGAAATTGCGTTGAAATGGACAGATCTTATACCTGGGGCCAGCATGGCACTTCTGCCGTTTTCTCTACCTTACGCCTTAGACTGGAGTGCTGAATTAGAAAATCACTATGAGACTCAAGAGAAGAAGCTAGAATATCTGCGAAAGAAGCATAATCTAAATCGTAAAAAGGAAGAATATTTTGCTCATTACTCCCACGACCTAAAACTACCAATTCTGAAGAATATTATTAAAAAGCTGGCTGAAGAGAGAATAGAGATGGAGCGAAATGCCTTTCGAGTTCGCCAGCAAGATGATTTTACAGGAAAACGCATACTCTCTCCACGAATGTCCCCAAGAAATGGTAATGTAGAAGTTCCCTCCCCTGAGAGTTCAGCAGACATTATAATACCGTCCTTTCAGCCCATGCACCATAAAGTAGAGAGCAAGGTTGAAAATCATTATCAAAGTTCGTTGGACAAGATAGAAAATGCAGCTGTTGGAGAAACCTTGAAAGACATCATCGTGAAGACAATCTCAGAGAAAGTTAAGTTCAAATCTCAAGCTCTTTCAGAGCTCTGCCAGGGCTTAGCTCGAAGCATGGAGACGGAGAATTTCACTCATTCCAATACTCCGTCACCTGCCAAAAGAATTCGCCATGATGATGGTGACAAGAAAAAATCCGCCGATAATCCGACAAAGAAAACTCGCCCAAAACGTGGACAGTACAGAAAATACAACAGTCAGTTGTTGATGGAAGCAGTGAAAGCTGTACAGAGAGGGGAAATGAGTGTACATCGGGCAGGAAGTTACTATGGGGTGCCACACTCAACATTAGAGTATAAGGTCAAGGAGAGACATCTCCTCAGGCAAAAGAAAATAAAAGAGCAGAGAGAACAGAGAGAAGCTGAGCAAGGCCCATCTTCCACGACTCCTAGTAAGAAGCCCAGTGAACATGGGAAAGGTGGTTCAGAGAAGAAGGAATCTAATTTCAAGAAGCTGGAAGCGAAAGAGGAAAAAGAGGGCAGTAAGAAGACCAGTGTCGGGGGGTCAGGTTGGATTGCCCCATTTCTCCCCGGGGGGCCGGGGCTTGCCGGTTTGGGAGGCCTGTACAACTCTTCTGGGTTTGCTTTAAACACCCCTGCATCGGAGCTTTTGAGAAAGCTACAGCATAAAGTACAGAACAAAGTTGGAAGCGATCAGGAAAGTTTTGAGCAGCTTGTAAAGCCAGGAGCACTCTCGGAGAGATTTCTCTATCTTCATTAATATAATGAAAATTAGGAAAACAGAAATTACTCATAAAATTAGACATACAAAGTTTATTTAGTGAAAAAAGTAGTAGAGGAGAAGAAATTGTATTTCCTTAAAAGGTTTATATGAAACAAAGTTATTCTCTTGCCATAGTGTTTTTAATCCATATGGTTTAAGTGCCTATCATAATTTGGACAGCTGTGATGGCATTCACTAGTTAAGAATAAGAAGATTTTTAAATATTTCTGTGGTTTGATATATTTTTTAACCTTGATACACGACATTCCATATATTTTGATATATTGCCTCACACAATATTCCATAGAAATATTATCGTAAAATAATTAGAGATGAACTTTTGATAAGTTACTCTTGGCTTGGCCAAGATTTTTCTCGGTATATTCTCCGACACATATGTAATAATTTGGTTTGAACATTTTTCTATAATGCTGGACCAATTGCTCAGGTGACACATAATGTGCTTTGGTTAGTTCATAGCAACAGGATAAAGTAGTTGAAACAATAGAAGACTGACCTAAACGTGTACTTCTATTCAAGATGTAGAACATATAGAGAAACTGGAAACTTAAGTTACTTAATATATGAATAATAATATGTATTCCTAATGGTGCTTTTTTTTGCTGCGAATAATTATTACAGTTCTATTTGTAGTTTAATTGTATCGTTTTTGCTGTTGTCTCGGTTTAGAGCTGTTGATTATGAGCTGTAAGTCCTATAATAAATTAATGTTATAATGTTCAGAAAAATAAGTCAGCTTCTTTCTATTTATACATTGTTTTCTTATTGTTTTTTTTTTTAGAGTGATTGCTCAACAGTGAATTGTTCACAATTTGAATATGGGTTTTGAAAATTTAAAGTTAATTGTAGTAACTGAAACTTTCATCAGTGTAGATGTATTGAAAGATGTAACAAATACAATTTCTTCCAATGTTTATTTTACTAAAAAAAAATACAGCTATTTTTAGTGTAAAACTTTGGTCACCAACAACAAAAGATCAAATGTATTTTTCTTATGTACATGTAATATTAAATGTAATTTGTGTAAATGGAAGCTAAAAGTGGTAATAAGAGATCTTTGAAATTCCATTTTCAGTGCCTTTGGAGTTGAGGTTAGACTTACGTGAAATTTTAACTGTAGAAAACTAGCATCTTTCATTATATTTAAGATTTGGAAAAATCTGTTTATATGAGGGTTTTAACTTGAAGTCTATTTTTCAAAAAAGAAAAAAAAATGATTTCCAACTTAAGTATGTTCAAGGTGTATTATGTTTGGTGTTTAGTTTTTGTTTAATAAGTAGATATTAGTTAAGATATTTTTTTATTTTTTTTTTACAAATATAAAAAATATATAGTCCCTTTTCCTATAAGTTCTAGTCAAATTGTTTTTCATTTAAAAGCAGTGCAATATTTTTTTGTTATTGTCGTTCATTAGAGTTATGTTGTTATTCTTGTTTTGTTTATTTATATTTATTGTTTTGATCTGTATTTTTATAAAGTAATTTATAATGTAATTAATATATAGTTCTATGACTGCATATAGACACACTGCGTAATGGTTCATTCTTTAGAAATGAATTCAAATTGTGTTCAAATCGGGTTTATATTCAGTAATTTAGAAATCTGGAATATTGCTCATCTGCGTATAGTGTTTTACAACAGTTGTTTAGAGTTGTTTTTTTTCAATTGCTTGTTTGTTATCAAAACACTTTTTTTTCAAATTTGAGAATATCAGTAGAAATGGGAGAAACTTTTACGCCTAATAATTTTATGTAAAAAGGACCAAATGAGGCCCAAATTAATTTCCCCATATTGTGGGATATTTATGTTAATTTCTAACCTCTTTACTGGCATTAATTAAGTCTGCTTAGTACTAGTTCCAGTAGACTGCCCAAGGGAGAAAAACTAATTTTAATGTATTATTAATTCAAGTATCGTACCTGATTGGTATACATCAGATTGTTATAAATTTTGTGATTACCAAGTCGAGAACTGATTTTTCGATTTAAAGGAAACCATGCTAAAAAAATCCTGTTTTTACCAACAGAAAAATCTCTTTTTACCATCCTTAAAATGACCTTTGACCTACATGACGTTGACACAGTTCCTGTCTCTGGAAACCCCTCTTCTACTTCAGTGATTTTGTTATTATATTTTGTATATGTGCCTTTTATTGTTTCATATACATGTCTCGTACATTCCTTACTTCTGTTTGATGTCAAGATATTTAATAAAAGTTTGTCTCTAATAAAAGAAAAAAAAACTTAATTGAATTCTTATTTGATGGGAATGAGTTTTTTTTTTTTTTTTTGTGAAAAGGACGATATAATGTAGCTCTCATGTGTCCTGCAAGTCATTTGCATTTCATTTTTATTTTGTCTATGAAATTTGTATTGATTTTATGCAAAATATCAGAGGGGTGATGAAGCTTGAAAAGTTAAAGTTAAAACAATTGTATTCAAAAAAGCACCCAGATTAATAGTTGTCACAATGATTTTATATCGCGAAACACGAAGATATTTTCAATTAAATGGATTTTATTAAAATAGTTGGCAAAGTGTATAAGAGTATATTGGCGAATACATATTTGCAAATAAGCTTATAAAACGGCAAACAATACAAGTAGCACATATATTTGTGGATATTGATAAACATAATATTTACATTCAACATGATTTGAACACTCAAAATGAGTAAAATCGTCGGGTTAGTGCTGAAATATTCAAGTCACAAAAGTTTGTTTTCGCCCGCAAAAACAAACAATACAAAAGTTACAAACATTAGAATCCTCTAAACAAACAATACAAATATGATAAACAAGTAATTAAAAATATATGTATACATACATGTACATCAAACAAACTTTACTTTTATCAATTGAAATTCAAAACTTAATGCTTCCAATGATTTGGGAACCTCATAGCAAATGATATACATGTATTGATCAACTTTAATTAGTTTACTCTGTAAAGTTTAAGGGAAAAAAGGCTAATTCCAAAGGATAATTAAATACTAAGATCAGTATGTTATAATGTGATCCATCATCTAGTATATATTGTTCCTCAATTAGTTAAATTAAAACCAACTGATGTATAAAGTTTCATCTTATGTGTTCATATTCATAAAACATAAACACATTTAAACAAAAACACCATAAATGATTCTTTTACAATTTTTTGCTGATAAACAATAAGTACATAAGATAACATTCAAATAAACAAATTAATCCGGAAACGCTACAAATACACTATATGACGAACTCTTCCCTAATAAATATTTCAATTTTGAATGTTTTGTGTTCTAACATTGGTTTTTGTCCATTGTTGTTATTTACTGTTTCGGCGTGGTTGTCATTTCTTCTGAAACTATAAGAAAAAAATCGATATTGGAATTCGAATAACATATATCAATTCTCTATTGATACCAAAATTCGTTAAATTTATTCAAAATTTATTTAACTGAAATTGAGTGTTAACAATGGGTATTCATAACTATATAGTGATTTCACCGGTTGATATTTTTGAATGAGTTTCTCTGGTTCATATTATTTTAGAATAATAATAATTCACCAAGTTTACTAAAGAACAATGCACATGAAGCGTAGATATAAACAATTAATGACATTACCTGAGTCTTGGCACATGTGTCCACATCCATTGAAGCAACATTTCTGGGTTCCCGTACAGTTGGAGTCCATCTGACACTCCTCTGTGCATATAGCACTAGAATTTCTATCGGGAACAGGGCATATTCCATCCTTTAGTTCTGTAAACAAATACATAACAATTACCACTTTCATATAATTGCATACAACTGCTTATCTCATATAAAATGTAAAAAGATATGGAATGTATTCTGTACCTCCTCTGAACATGAAGTAGTCGTCCACTGGAAGCAAATAAACCCGGCCCGTTCTCGTGGCGTTTCGAACAGCGTCTATGGCGTCAGTAATGGAAATCAAGGAACTATCATATTTAAACTCCATATCTGCATACACACTTCCATTCCTATCAAGACAAATTGCACCAAGTATAAATCTTGCACAAAACAAGCAGGGTAATAACAACATGTGTTCAAATGTATAACAGTTAACGTTGTCACCACTACATATATTACCTGAAATTCGTTACGTTCAAGCCCAGGAATCCTGGATAATGCCCAAACACTGCAGTAAACTAAGACAGGCAAAGAAGAAATTAAAAGAATATCAGCGGTTTGCATGCAAAAAGACTAGGGGAAATGAAAATCAGACTGACGCTTTACAAATACATGAATGCGCCGGTATTTACATAATTTTATGCATTTGAAAAATGAGAAGGTTTCCTATTTTCTTGTAACCATTTTGAAACATGCCGTGTGTATATGCAGTAAATCTCCCTTTCAGTCTCCAGAACCATAAATCTACGACGTACGTTTTTTGGATAATTGCAGTCTAGTAAACACAACCCAATTTGCCTTTTAATGATTTACCACAAATGGTCAGCAATGAAGCCGATATAAAATATTCACATATATTCAAGATAACTATTCCTTGGCATTTGCTAGAACGCCATCGCTTAAACATATCGCTATGGTACATACATTTGACACGATAGTGTGATTCCAAATCCTGTACATCTCTGATCTGGGATCAGATAATTCTTCGGTCCAGTTTAGTGATGCCAGTCGAATGCTGAAGGCTGCTCTCTTGACTTGAAATGAAATTAATTCATGAGTTTGATGTTGTAACCCTACTTGATTTATTTCTATCTTTCAACTATGACCCAACAGGCACTTTGATTTGCAAATTCTTTCATATTTTGAAAACCACATTACTGTAACTGATCATTTCTTTACATACCCATTCTGTTTTCCGATGTGTTGAAGCCTGAAACGAACCAACATTTCCGAGTTAGAGAATTTTTCAGACGTTCCAGATCACTTAGAAACGTGTGGGATGGACCCCAAAAATATTCAACCGGTAGAACTTGAAAAGATATATAAATATATATACTCACAAGCTACAGGATCATACGGAACATTCAGCTCCATTTTAAGATGTGGACCCAAAGTTTTCATAGCTCGTTCAATCTGATCTGATGAACACTGTGCTCCTGTTTCCTTTGTAAGACTTTTCAATATACACATTGTAAAGTTGTGTATTACTCTGTAAAGAATAGACAGGTCGGAAACATTTGTGAACTGGCCCGGAGAAATCTTAATGAGATCTTTTTTTCTTTTTTACATAAAAATCAAATTAAAAATTGTAAGATATTCTTTAATGTTCTTCTTTTAAAAAAATAGTCGTGGCGACAAACCTGCAGAACGATCGCGAGTCTGTGGCTGACGTCAAGTTCTTGCCATATAGTTTCAGACATTCTTCTCCTTTCTTTTCCAAGTATTCCATATCCTCACAAGGGTCCCTCTTGGAGTACACTAATCAAGAAATCAACCAATTGTGTTACATTAAGGTAACATCGAAGAGAAAATTAACATCTTCTCCTTTTTCGTTTGCAACAAATACACTACTTAATGAATTCGACATTACCTGCTTCTTGGCACGTGTGTCCACATCCATTGAAGCAACATTTCTGGGTTCCCGTACAGTTGGAATCCATCTGGCATTCCTCTGTGCATATAGCACTAGAATTCTTATCGGAAACAGGACACATTCCATCTTTAAGTTCTGTAAACAAATACATAATAATTACACCTTTCATATTGCATACAACTGCTTATCTCATATAAAATGTAAAAAGAAATGGAATGTATTCTGTACCTCCTCTGAACATGAAGTAGTCGTCCACTGGAAGCAAATAAACCCGGCCCGTTCTCGTGGCGTTTCGAACAGCGTCTATGGCGTCAATAATGGAAATCAAGGAACTATCATATTTAAACTCCATATCTGCATACACACTTCCACTCCTATTAAGACAAATTGCATCCAAGTATAAATCTTGCACAAAACAAGCGGGGTTATAACAACATGCGTCGAAATGTATAACAGTTGTCACCACTACATTACATATATTACCTGAAATTCGTTACGTTCAAGCCCAGGAATCCTGGATAATGCCCAAACACTGCAGTAAACTGAAGGAGGCAAAGAAGAAATTAAAAGAATATCAGCGGTTTGCATGCCAAAAGACTAGGGGGAATGAAAATCAGACTTTACAAATTTACAAATACATGAATGCGCCGGTATTTACATAATTTTATGTATTTGAAAAATGAGAAGGTTTCCTATTTTCTTATAACCATTTTGCAACATGGAGTGTGTATATGCAGTAAATCTCCCTTTCAGTCTCCAGAACCATAATTCTACGACGTATGTTTTTGGATAATTGCAGTCTAGTGAACACGACCAAATTTGCCGTTTTATGATTTACCACAAATGGTCAGCAATGAAGCCGATATAAAATATTCACATATATTCAAGATAACTATTCCTTGGCATTTGCTAGAACGCCATCGCTTAAACATATCACTATGGTACATACATTTGACACGATGGTGTGACTCCAACTCCTGTACATCTCTGATCTGGAATCAGATAATTCTTCGGTCCAGTTTAGTGATGCCAGTCGAATGCTGAAGGCTGCTCTCTTGACTTGAAATGAAATTAATTCATGAGTTTGATGTTGTAAACCCTACTTGATTTATTTCTATCTTTCAACTATGACCCAACAGGCACTTCGTTTTGCAAATTCTTTCATATTTTAAAAACCACTTGACTGTAACTGTCCAATTCTTTACATACCCATTCTGTTTTCCGATGTGTTGAAGCCTGAAACGAACCAACATTTCCGAGTTAGAGAAATTTTCAGACGTTCCAGATCACTTAGAAACGTGTGGGATGGACCCCAAAAATATTCAACCGGTAGAACTTGAAAAGATCTAAAAATATATATACTCACAAGCTACAGGATCATACGGAACATTCAGCTCCATTTTAAGATGTGGGCCCAAAGTTTTCATAGCTCGTTCAATCTGATCTGATGAACACTGTGCTCCTGTTTCCTTTGTAAGACTTTTCAAAATACACATTGTAAAGTTGTGTATTACTCTGTAAAGAAAAGACAGATCGGAAACATTTGTGAACTGGCCCGGAGAAATCTTAATGAGATCTTTTTTTCTTTTTTACATAAAAATCAAATTAAAAATTGTAAGATATTCTTTAATGTTCTTCTTTTAAAAAAATAGTCGTGGCGACAAACCTGCAGAACGATCGCGAGTCTGTGGCTGACGTCAAGTTCTTGCCATATAGTTTCAGACATTCTTCTCCTTTTTTTTCCAAGTATTCCATATCCTCACAAGGGTCCCTCTTGGAGTACACTAATCAAGAAATCAACCAATTGTGTTACATTAAGGTAACATCGAAGAGAAAATTAACATCTTCTCCTTTTTCGTTTGCAACAAATACACTACTTAATGAATTCGACATTACCTGCTTCTTGGCACGTGCGTCCACATCCATTGAAGCAACATTTCTGGGTTCCCGTACAGTTGGAATCCATCTGGCATTCCTCTGTGCATATAGCACTAGAATTCTTATCGGAAACAGGACACATTCCATCTTTAAGTTCTGTAAACAAATACATAATAATTACACCTTTCATATTGCATACAACTGCTTATCTCATATAAAATGTAAAAAGAAATGGAATGTATTCTGTACCTCCTCTGAACATGAAGTAGTCGTCCACTGGAAGCAAATAAACCCGGCCCGTTCTCGTGGCGTTTCGAACAGCGTCTATGGCGTCAATAATGGAAATCAAGGAACTATCATATTTAAACTCCATATCTGCATACACACTTCCACTCCTATTAAGACAAATTGCATCCAAGTATAAATCTTGCACAAAACAAGCGGGGTTATAACAACATGCGTCGAAATGTATAACAGTTGTCACCACTACATTACATATATTACCTGAAATTCGTTACGTTCAAGCCCAGGAATCCTGGATAATGCCCAAACACTGCAGTAAACTGAAGGAGGCAAAGAAGAAATTAAAAGAATATCAGCGGTTTGCATGCCAAAAGACTAGGGGGAATGAAAATCAGACTTTACAAATTTACAAATACATGAATGCGCCGGTATTTACATAATTTTATGTATTTGAAAAATGAGAAGGTTTCCTATTTTCTTATAACCATTTTGCAACATGGAGTGTGTATATGCAGTAAATCTCCCTTTCAGTCTCCAGAACCATAATTCTACGACGTATGTTTTTGGATAATTGCAGTCTAGTGAACACGACCAAATTTGCCGTTTTATGATTTACCACAAATGGTCAGCAATGAAGCCGATATAAAATATTCACATATATTCAAGATAACTATTCCTTGGCATTTGCTAGAACGCCATCGCTTAAACATATCACTATGGTACATACATTTGACACGATGGTGTGACTCCAACTCCTGTACATCGATGATCTGGGATCAGATAATTCTTCGGTCCAGTTTAGTGATGCCAGTCGAATGCTGAAGGCTGCTCTCTTGACTTGAAATGAAATTAATTTATGAGTTTGATGTTGTAAACCCTACTTGATTTATTTCTATCTTTCAACTATGACCCAACAGGCACTTCGTTTTGCAAATTCTTTTATATTTTAAAAACCACTTGACTGTAACTGTCCAATTCTTTACATACCCATTCTGTTTTCCGATGTGTTGAAGCCTGAAACGAACCAACATTTCCGAGTTAGAGAAATTTTCAGACGTTCCAGATCACTTAGAAACGTGTGGGATGGACCCCAAAAATATTCAACCGGTAGAACTTGAAAAGTTCTAAAAATATATATACTCACAAGCTACAGGATCATACGGAACATTCAGCTCCATTTTAAGATGTGGACCCAAAGTTTTCATAGCTCGTTCAATCTGATCTGATGAACACTGTGCTCCTGTTTCCTTTGTAAGACTTTTCAAAATACACATTGTAAAGTTGTGTATTACTCTGTAAAGAAAAGACAGATCGGAAACATTTGTGAACTGGCCCGGAGAAATCTTAATGAGATCTTTTTTTCTTTTTTACATAAAAATCAAATTAAAAATTGTAAGATATTCTTTAATGTTCTTCTTTTAAAAAAATAGTCGTGGCGACAAACCTGCAGAACGATCGCGAGTCTGTGGCTGACGTCAAGTTCTTGCCATATAGTTTCAGACATTCTTCTCCTTTCTTTTCCAAGTATTCCATATCCTCACAAGGGTCCCTCTTGGAGTACACTAATCAAGAAATCAACCAATTGGTGTACATTAAGGTAACATCGAAGAGAAAACTAACTTCTTCTCCTTTTTCTTTTGCAACAAATACACTACTTAATGAATTCGACATTACCTGCTTCTTGGCACGTGTGTCCACATCCATTGAAGCAACATTTCTGGGTTCCCGTACAGTTGGAGTCCATCTGGCACTCCTCTGTGCATATAGCACTAGAATTCTTATCGGGAACAGGACACATTCCATCCTTTAGTTCTGTAAACAAATACATAATAATTACACCTTTCATATTGCATACAACTGCGAATCTCATATAAAATGTAAAAGGAAATGGAATGTATTCTGTACCTCCTCTGAACATGAAGTAGTCGTCCACTGGAAGCAAATAAACCCGGCCCGTTCTCGTGGCGTTTCGAACAGCGTCTATGGCGTCAGTAATGGAAATCAAGGAACTATCATATTTAAACTCCATATCTGCATACACACTTCCACTCCTATCAAGACAAATTGCATCCAAGTATAAATCTTGCACAAAACAAGCGGGGTTATAACAACATGCGTTGAAATGTATAGCAGTTGTCACCACTACATATTTTACCTGAAATTCGTTACGTTCAAGCCCAGGAATCCTGGATAATGCCCAAACACTGCAGTAAACTGAAACAGGCAAAGAAGAAATTGAAAGCATGTTAAAAGACTAGGGGAAATGAAAATCAGACTTACGCTTTACTTATACATGAATGCGCCGGTATTTACATATTTTTACATATTTGAAAAAGGAGAGGGTATCTTATTTTCTTATAATAATTTTGAAAACTGACATGTGTATATGCAGTTAATCTTCCTTTCAGTCTCCAGAGCCATAACTCTATGACTTATGTTTTTGGATAATTGCAGTCTAGTAAATACGACCAAATTTGCCTTTTTATAATTTACTAGAAATGGTCAGCATAAAAGCCGATATAGAATATTCACATATATGCAACAAAACCATTTCTTGGCATTTGCTAGAACGCTCTCGCTTAAACATATCACTATGGTACATACATTTGACACGATAGTGTGATTCCAAATCCTGTATATCGATGATCTGTGATCAGCCAATTCTTCGGTCCAGTTTAGTGATGCCAGTCGAATGCTGAAAGCTGCTCTCTTGACTTGAAATAAATGAGTTAGATGTTAAGATTTTTTAAAATTATATCTAAAATTCCGTTGTGACAAATTTGGCAGTACATTTTAGAAATTCAGTCCATTAACATTACAAAAATCACTTGACCATACATGTAACTGTCCCGTTCTTTACATACCCATTGTTCTTTGTGAAACATTGAAGCCTGCAACGAACCAAAACTTTCGAGTTATGAAATCTATCAGACGTTTCGGACAATTGAGACACTCGTGTGATCGATCGAAATGTATTTCAATCAGAAGAACTTCAAAGAATGTATACTTACAAGCCTCAGGATGATATGGAACATTCAGCTCCTCTTTAAGATGTGGACCCAAAGCTTTCATAGCTCGTTCAATCTGATCAGATGAACACTGTGCTCCTGTTTCCTTTTTAAGAGTGTTTAAGGTACAAATTGTGAGGTTGTGTATTGTTCTGAAAAGACAATTCTGAAATAAGCTTGTTTGTTACCACAATATTATACATGTATACCAAGAGATGTATATCTGTAGTTGTGAAAGTATGATTTTTTTTAAAAATACGCATGCAAATGATATGCTTAGAGATTTCACGCTTTCTTCATAATTTAAAACATTCGTAAGTTGTTCAAAAATAAAAATATGCGACAATAATCTTTACGGTTGCTTCCTTTAAAAATGGTTTTGCTTTAACAAACCTGCAGAACGAGTGATGGTCTGTAGCCGCTGTGAGATTGCTGTAATATATTTTCAAACAATCTTCACCCATCTTTTGTATGTATTTTGTGTCCTCACATGGTTCAAAAACTGAGTGCACTAATGAAAAAAATTAAAATGAAACTTGGCATCAGTATTCCATTACATTTTATTTTCAATATTGCATTTATAGATATTTAATGATACGATACTATTTTCCTTAATCAATATTTTGATATACATGTACATATTTTGTAAGAGAATTTAATATTTGCTTTTTTATCCTATATTTTATTCATAATATTAAGATTTGAAATAATTCTTCTATGAAGTACCATGAAATCAACATACTTGATAAACACGTAGAAATTGTTTGACTTTGGCCAGGAAATTTTTCCTCATAAAAGGAAGTTGCATTCAGCAGGATTTTATTAACAGTTGGTTTTGAACAACTAAAGTATGCCTCTCTTGTAGCATTGTATGCGCATTCCATAAACTGCGTAGCACTGAATAAAAAAGAATGATATAAACTACAAAAGAAAAAAAAATTTTTTTATATGACATTAATCTCTTAAATGTAAAAGGATACTTACACAGTGCAGGAGTATTGGATATAATACAAATATTGAAAACAACGTCCATAAACTTGGAGGACAACAGCCTCTTCATCTTCACAAAAAGGCTTTGTAAATTGCGAAACTAAAATAAATGATAGATTTATCTGTTAATGATGTTTCTTAATAACATATAATGATACATCTATTGAGTATACGTTTATACATACCTTCACATTTATTGTCATAAACAGTATTCGTTAGATTTGCAAACTCCAAATAAAAACTGATCAACTGTTGTACATCACCAGCTCGACAGTTCGGTAAACTTTTTTCAACACATTGGATGGAATGTTCGTATGATCTGTCCGAGAGAGATAAAATACTTAAGATTTTCAATGTAAGTCGTTCGGACCGATTAACCATTTACTGGTATCAAAATATTTCCTTTTTTTTCATTTCATTACCTGTTATAAAAACCAAAGAAACTGTTTTGTTTATGTGTGAATAAAAATATGTTATAAAATTTACTATTAAAATCAGTATAGAAAAAAAAACCCGAGCAAACATTCGTACATGTATGATTACTGTGGAATCATTATTGTTCGTGGGGGACCAATGTTCGTGGCTTTCGTGGGTAACCATTGCCCACGAATTAACATCCCCACGAACGTATATACATTGTACAAGCATTTGTTTAATATTTATCAAAATTATCCAGAACTTGCAACCAACGAATTTACGAACCAGGAAAATTTTGGCTACCCACGAACATTGACCCCCCCCCCTCCCAGGAATAAAAATGATTCAACAGTATTTCCACATGTCACAATTTCGTAGTCGGTCCAACTTATGCGTGTTTCAAAAAACCAAATGACCAATGAAGGTCGAATAAAAGTTTCCTATTATATTTTCTTTCTGAAATAATTGTGCACTTGGGAAGGTGGTTTCGTCTAATATATATATATATATATATATATATATATATATATATATATATATATATATATATATATATACAAACGCAAATAATTTGTTATAAATTTATGTCGTGTAAAATAACTTTGGAATTAGTAAAATCGAGCGACTTTCCATATTATATTTTCAAACATTTTCTCTTTGTTTATAAGTTTTTTTAAATTATACAATTAATTGAAACTGGCTCATATAAACTTTTCGGATCTGTTTTGTCCGTCTCATTGTCTGTTTTGTAAAGCTTAAACAGGTCAAATTTCTTTTTAAAAGTTATGGTAAATTCAACGATTAACACCACAACTCACCCTTAGTTTATGGGAAGTTCTTTCTATGTTTCACCTCATCTGCATTAAAACTTAAACATTGAGAGTTTGTCAAAACGTGAACATACCTGCATGTCTCATAATGCGATGTCAAATTATAAATAGTTAAGATGGAATAGGTTCCAAAACATGTTGGATATTCTGGTGTCGAAAGTGTTGAAAAAGAAAGGCATGTTTCATTGGCAGGGCTGATGGGCTCATCTGAAATTGTAAAGAATCTGGTATGAAATTTTTTTTAATAACCCTTTAATATATGGCGGGTTGAACTTTAAAGTTCTAAAAACTTACTATGGTGTTACACTACATGCGATTCATCAATGTCGGTATGCGTTATAATACCACGTGTACTTTTCTCTGTCTTTTTTTACACTTCAGCATAAACAAACACAGAGGAAATTGTAAACAGAAAACGCTCAAAATATTAAAAAAGATTAACTAGCAATTAAAATGAGGTTATGTAAACATATGCATATAATTACCCAGGCATGGACGAAGATCTCTATTGAATAACTGTGATATGGTCTCATTGTTCTGTTTGAAGGCCAACATTATTTGATTTTCTGTGCAAGACTCTTTTAATAATTCTCTTAATGTTGATTGTATGCAGGGTATTACACCGATTTTCATCAATCTGTAAAATAAAGGCGATTGTAATGAATAACAACCACTTAATTTGGATCATTCAAATTATCAAAAACAAAAATTCTCTCTGCTTTATTATGTACACGTATATTCAATGATAATAAGTCAACTATACATGAGAGTTTCATGATTGATATTTTAGTAAGAACTTAAAACTAACACAATTATCTTTCAATTTCCCAACTATATTATATAAGAATTGATTATTAAAAGTCGAACTCCAAGTAATATGTACTCTGATATATATGTAGGTATCATTAATCTGCACAACAAAAACGTCCTATCATGAAAACTGTATGAGTTATACGGTTAACAAAAAGTACCTACAAAAAACCTGGTAAAATTTTTAAAAAGGAATTCGTACCATATATATGGATTAAATTTTGCGAGGTTCAAAACTTGTTTACATTGCATACAATGCTTTTTATCTCGAATATAAATCGACGACTAACTTAGCGACTGACACTCAAATTTGATTCGCCATCAGAAAACCCTATTTAAACCTTATTAAACGATGTGGGCATTAAAAAAATAACAAAATTGAAACTTTTTAGCTCAAAGGGGACAAATATGACAAACAATTTTTATGCATAACAAATCAGATGACGTCGGAAAATTTGTAAGTTTCACTTTACACACAAATTTCAACGCATGCGCTAGTTTATGATTAATAAATGATGTATTTACATCTATATTACGTAACATTTCAAACTTAAATTGATCTGGTTTACTCGATAAATACATACATGTAGTATACATATGTATGCTTATGAACACTTACGAAGTTATAATGCTTTATAGAGTATCTACAGTTTATACAAGGTGTCCAATAATATCTGATTTCATTTGAAATTCGTAAAAATAAAAAAAATATTTGGTCAAAACTTATTTCCACAAAAAAACGTGCTTTTATTTAAATCATGATGTCACAAAGTTGCATCATGTATCTTTGGTTGAATTGAATTTTAGTCAGGATAAATCAGATAAGAGAGTAGCAATCTTCGGTTTTTAAACTGTATAATCAAAAACAGACTCCAGATATAGTTGAACAAGTTATAAAAACAGAATATCCTGGGAAGAGTTACTCAACAAGCAACAGATTCTTTAAACTGTGAGAAGATTTCAAGAAATGGGATCCGTACAGTGGCTGTTGTAAAGAATTTTACTCATCGACTTAACGTCGTCGTTGATAAAAAAGGACGTTATTTGGAGGATTTTTTAATCTGTTGTGTTTTTATAAGCAAAGCCCAATTTGTAAAAAACGTATGAATGTTTGTAAAATATGTTGAGTGAAAATTTACATTATATACATTTATAAAAATGCATTTGATTTTTTGTTTAATAAACTGAATCAAAAGTTATTCAAAGAGTATATGGTATCAAATATTATGGGACACCCTGTATGTGCAATGATAACATTTACTATCATTATTATTATTACATGTATTATTATTATTATTATATACCAATATTAAAAAAAACTTGGGAAAAACTTACGGACAATTATTTGAAACGGAAATGTGTTTGAAGTGTTCAAAGCAAGTCAAACCGAACAGCAATATCACGGTTGGTCTTTGGCAGGTAGAATTGTAGTTGAAATCAGGATCCGAAAGCGGTTTTGTGGCTTAAAAGAAAAGTGTAGCTATGGTTAAACATTTGCAAAAATGGTATTTACAAAATTTGCTACACAAAGTGTTACTGTTAATTAACAGGATTAAAAAAGCCGACGATTTCATTATACTTACGGGTGCATGAAGATAGTGCTTCCGTTGTCAGTTGTTTAATGTTTAAAACATGAAAAAATGATTCCCCCCAAAATTTCAAAAATGATCTGGCACTTTCGGTGATGTCATTTTCAGAGCAAGTTGGATTTTTCCGCTTGGATGTGGCAACAAGACAGTCGTATATTGACTTTATTGCTCTGTAAAATATAGAGTTTATCTTGATTTCATTTTAGTATATTTCATAACAAAAAAATGTCATTTGCTCATATAGCTTACCTGAGCAATTGGACTCAACAATAACCATCCAGCCAAATTGTTCAACTTAAAAGTTTATCATATGCCATTAATGTTATACAACACAGATGTTTATTCCCATTGCTTGTTTTTATTGTTATTTAGTTATTGTATATAATATTACTGTTTATTCATATTTTCTGTTAGTGACCTTATTTAAAAAAATATTACATGCTTAGCTATTTAAAGAGTGGTATTAATTGCTGGGTATCGTCGTAAATTGACATGAGTAATTATATTTCGATTGCTTTGGTAGTCAGCATATTTTCTTACTTTCAAACTTTATACATGCTTGACTTTTAAAGAAACCTATTGCTAAGCATTTTTGTAAATTAACATGAAACATGAGTAATTAAATTTTAAACGCATTGATAGTCAGCATATTTCTCATTGTTAAACTTTATACTTGCTTAGCTGTTTATAGAATGGTATTTCTGGACGTCGATGTAATTTAACGATCTCCGATCCTCAGCAAAGTTCGATAACTCTAAATTATCCGGATTTCTTTTATTCGTACCATAAATCTGAATCTGACTTTTATACAGACAATTTTAATTTAGTATTCTACTGCTAGTATAACCATTAGTCAAACAGCTACATGTTTGGCGTAGTGGATCCACGGAGCTCTCCCACGTATATACATCTTAGTATAGAGTTCGAGCCAACGATGCACCGGAATTGTTTTTTAAAAACTCAACTTGTTTCTTTATTCCATTATATCCATCGTAGGCAAATTTGCAATAACTTTGTAAAATGCATGGATACCCTCTAAAAATTTCATTTTATATCTTTTCATTTATAAAGGTTGAAAGAAAAATTGCATTCTTATGATGAAAAAAATACTTTAAGGCTGAGGATCGGAGAACCTTAACATGAGTAATTCTATTCAGAGTGCATTAGATATTGCATTGTATATTTCTTATTGGTAAGTTACTGTGAATAAATTGTTACTTTTGCTAAGTTAAAAATAGCTCAGCAAGTTCGAAGAAGTCTCAAATATTACAAATATTATGATAAACAGACGACCTGTTATCAGAAAAAAATCACATTTACACAATAAAGATGAAGCTAATTAATTCTATACATCAAAATTACTTCAATGCGAAAAAGAGATGGCTCTAACATAAAGTTTGTCATATCTTAATTATAAGATCAACATTTAACGGCAGCTAAGAAGTATTTTGATTTATTACTCAAAAATATAATTGTTTGATTTATTACTTTAAAATATAATTGTTTGAATTATTGCTTAAAATGTAATTGTTTGATTAATTACTTACAATTGTAATTGTTTGATTTATTACTTACAGACATGATGCTTTGGGATACATTCTTGCAATTCCTAAACCAGCCAATGAGCATCGCTCCACGATTGTTTGATCACTGAACAATGATAATTCGCATACGGATTGACCTAGAAGTTAAACAAACAGATTAAAACCATGCTTAATATTAAAAAGAGGAATAGGTTATCTAATTGAAAAAAAAATTATTACAAAGTTAAAAATTGCTTTCTACATTATTTAATAGAGCTGAAACAATATGGCTACGGTATGTGAAGTTATAACATATCTAATATCAAACTATAGTTTGGGTTATTTAATGAATAACGAATCATTCTTTGAGTATTATGAGGTGATAATTTTGGTCGGGGCGTGATCAAATCCAATAAAGCCCGAAGGGGTAGATATTTGGCGTCATTTGAAATTATGGGTTATAAAGTACAAAATCGATACGAAGTGTTATCACAGGCTAGACACTGGAACATGTAAATATATAAAGATAAAAGTAATACCTGCTTGAAAACGTTCTAAATGGATTCCAGGACAGTTAAAAGAAATAAGCAATGACATTGCATGATCCATGCATAGCTTACCCTTACAAACAGAGTCGTTCAGCCTTGCGTCCAACTCAGGCAAAAGAATACTACGATTGCTTGCAATGATATCCTCAGTGTATCCCGGTTCACAATTACCGTAATGCATTATGGCTCTATTGTGGTGTTCCGTACAAAACACTTTATAGTTGTACAAACTGAAAAATAACAACATAAATTATAGATATTAATGCAGCAAATCAACAAAGTTATCCTGATAATCATAAAAGCATATTTGGTGCTTCTTTCCATCTGTTAGAAAACTCAGTTTCTGATGTAAGATATGGTACTGAGTAAGAAGGAACGAGATATGTTTAATTGATTCTAGTTTAAAAGAAAATCATTCAACAATAATTTATAATTATGTTTAAAATCGTCTGATATCAAACCTGCATAAGTCCTTGTCTGAATAGTTAACATAGTCCGTCGTGTTAACAATACAATTGTATTTCAGTTGATAGGCGTATAATTCCTCATGCCTGCATAGATTATTAATATCTATCTTTGGAATGTTTGCAATTTCATCTACAAACCAAATTTTGTACTTTAGATTACTTCAATATTTATCTTGCAATTTTATTTTTTTTTTATCTATAAGTTCAGCATCAATCTGTTACTACTGTTATATAATTATAAAAATAAACTAGCGTCAGCATTACCCACGCCTGAATTTTTTTCAGATTCAAAAGATTACTTACCAGAACATTGTAATCTATCAAATGAGAACATCATTTGACCAAATATTTCACGCATATTTTTTCCAACAAGCATTTCAATGCCTTCTGTGGAACATGGATAGCCTCCTACTTGAATGTTGGTAGTTGTACACAAAATAAGATCTCGGTACGTTCTGTTGAAACCAAAAAAATAGTGCTTAATGACTTGAAAGTACGTTTATACAACATTACAACATCTAAATGTGACCTTAAAGTGATTTTATCAAAATGTACTTAAGATGGCTGGAAAGTCGGGCTATCTTTTGAAAGAAAATTTTATATAAAGAATCTGGGAAATTGGCAATTTTTTATGCCTAAATTAAAATTTTTCTTGACATAATAACAGTTTATGGCTTTAAATATCAGCCCTAAAAATTTAAGGTAGATCTGATGGTGAATTTGTTGACAACCTAGCCTCCTTAAATATACTTATATTCTTACCTGCAGTTATCGTCAAAAACGCCATTTATAAAGGCATAAAAAGCAGCAGTACACTTTGTCGTGATCGTCTCGTTGACGTATGTAACATTGCCACAAATGTTGTATATATCTAAAATGAGTAAAAATAAAAAAAACATGACTTTCATCAAGTCAGAGAGCATACTTAAAAATAAAGTTCATGAGAAAATCGGTAGATTTGAAAAAATGAAATTTTATATTTATAATACCATTTTACTAGTCACGAGGACAAAAGCATGTTTTCTGTCCCATTTGAGACAGCAACTTTTTCTTGAGGCTTCGCTCGTTGCTGTTTCGGTGAACAATAGACTTGCTTTTGTCCGAATAGCCAATAAATAAATATTTCATTATACTAAAGAAAACGTAATTTTGAATGCGACACAGTCATCATTGAGGGTAAAACGGAAATTAAGTTATTTGAATTTAACGAAGCAACTCGGATACTACCAGACGTGCTGCGAAACTTAAAAAGAGCCAGGAAAGTCGAATGTCTAAATAGTTTTAAAAACTAGCAGAAAAACAGTTTTTCGGTTAGATAAAATAGCATTTTTAATTGTCGCAATTTGACATTAGAAAAGTCTCAAATGTATTATCAATTAATTATAATATCATGTTTCATTAAGTCAAACGGATAAAAATACGTATTTTTACTTTTTCAGTCTATGTTATAACAAATTCAAAGATAAGTATGAGGTGAAATACTATATAATACGCTTACCTGCATCATAGAGGAAATAGCTTGGGTCTGCAGTTAGTGAATCAATGCTGCCATTTTTCTGTAGCACATCATTTATTTCATTTCTCCAGGTGACGACATCAGAAGGCCGCGCAACATTGAGCCAGAAGTCCACTATCAAACTACCGTTTCTAGAATAGACATGAGAGTGATTGGATAGTTATACAGCTATATGAGTGTATTTTTAGCGTGTCCTTTAATGCTATCAAATGTATTGAATTCATTTTTACAAACCTGAATCCTAGTATTTTCAAATTACGAATATCCCTTAAGTTCATAAATTGAACAGTCATCTGCAATGCAAAGAGAAAAGCATAATTTATATTTGTTAGATTTATCAAATTTGGTTGTTGATAATATATCCCCGTGGCAAATGAAAAAAGAACTTACATTTCCCATAACTATCCTTTCCATCATTAAATAATAATCAGAATTTTCATTCAGCAATGCATCATTCCACTCCAAATCAAGGAATTTTAAACTGAACTTTACATCCTCGCCTACAACATAAACAATCATAAAAACCAACTCCATATGAGTTAGATGATTAATTATAAACGATGTATTAGTGTGGGATCATCATATGGCTTGATGACAACAAATTAAATCAAAATATAACACCTTGTTTACTTAAAAGGGTAGAGAACTAATAAAATAATACAATCATATCTCAATGTCTAGCTAGATGCATTTTAATGAACATTACGGTTAATTCAAGGTAAGTTACATTTATTGCATCGATAATTGGTCCAATTTTATAACAAAAAATAATAACTTTAAGATGAAGATGATTGCAAAGATTACCTTTTGTTTCGTTTTCTTCTCTCAAACCTAAGTGAAAAAATTAAATACTTTTTGTAAATATTAAAAAAAGAAAGCTTGCATAAGTAAAGTAATATTAATATGAGCTGCAAGTTTCGGAAATTTTAAAGTGAAATTGTTATTTACCACAAAAATGACAAACAACTATGGTTGTAGACTTCTAATAAGTTGTATTTTTTAGTGTTTAAACTTGATTACAGCAAACTTACAAAGGTATTGACATGATTAATGTTCCTTTAAAGACAAATCATTCTTCTGTTGAAATCAAAAGTTTTATTATAATCATATTTATCATTCATTAAAGTTTAGATTAAATAAGAATTATCAAAATAACAAGTATTTGCAGCGAAACTAAATTAAAAACCAAACACCTTATAATGCTTTGATTCAGCATGAAATAAAGCTCTGTAAGTAAACATTCACAGAAAAATATTTAAAATAATGTTAAAACAATTCATATCAAATCCATCCTCAACTGTCAATTATTATATATCAAAAATGCGTAAACAGAGCTATAAAAACGCTCTTAATTGGAAAGGGAAATTAAGCCATCAGTTATTTTCAGTTTGAACCACTCACAGTCTCCTGGGTTATATGATAAAGACATGTCCTTCTGCATCCCTGGACCAAAGTGTTGAAGAAGTCGTTCCACCTGGACTTCGGAACATCCAGACCCTTTTTCTGTGTATGCAGTTCTGTTTACGCATTCAACCATGTCCTTTGTTACTCTGAATACAATATATATATTTTAATTCTCACATGGTGTATTTCTTAAATGAGCACGATAACATTTTATTGCCATTTTTTATGTCAATTATAAAACAACAATGTAATGATATTCTGAATCATTTGTTTACTGTTCCTTCAAATTTTGATAAATAATTGCTTTATCTGGTAAAGGGAAAATTAAAAAATTTGTGAGATGCTTACATGCAAAACTCTCTAAGGTCTCGGGCATTCTGAAATCTGGTCATCAAGGCAGGGATGCATTGTTCTCCCACGTATCCAATGTACGTGAAATTGTCACAGTGATATGCTGTTATAAGAAAAACTTAAATGTAAATGGATATAAAGTATCTACACTGTAAAATTATTTCCCTTAAATAAAGGCTAATGAAATTCTTATAAATGTGGTATCCCGATCTTGTCACACATAGCATTTTTATGTCTAGGAAACTCCTTCCTGATTCTACGTCTTTACATATCAGGAGGTGGGGAAATAGTTGTCAAATTAATTCATAAGTTAGATGTTGTAAACCTTACTTGATTTATTTCTAACTTTCAACTATGACACATTAGGTACTTCGTTTTGTAAATTCTTTCATATTTTAAAAACCACTTGACTGTAACTGTCCAATTCTTTACATACTCATTTTGTTTTCCGATGTGTTGAAGCCTGAAAAAAAACAACATTTCCAAGTTTAAGAATTTTTCAGACGTTCCAGATCACTTAGAAACGTGTGGGATGGACCCCAAAAATATTCAATCTGTAGAACTTCGAAAGATATATAAATATATATACTCACAAGCCACAGGATCATACGGAACATTCAGCTCCATTTTAAGATGTGGACCCAAAGTTTTCATAGCTCGTTCAATCTGATCAGATGAACACTGTGCTCCTGTTTCCTTTGTAAGACTTTTCAAGATACACATTGTGAAGTTGTGTATTACTCTGTAAAGAAAGGACAGATCCGAAATAAGTGTGAACTGGTCCGGAGAAATTTTAATGAGATCTTCTCTTTTACAAAGTATAAAAACAAATTAGAAACTGTTTGATATTCTTTTATGTTCGTCTAAAAATAAAACCAGTCGTGGCAACAAACCTGCAGAACGATCGCGAGTCTGTGGCTGATGTCAAGTTCATGTGATATAGTTTCAGACATTCTTCTCCTTTCTTCTCCAAGTATTCCATATTCTCACAAGGGTCCCTCTTGGAGTACACTAATCAAGAAATCAACCAATTAGTGTACATTAAGGTAACATCGAAGAGAAGATGTCAACTTCTTTTCCATCTTCTTTAGCAACAAATACACTACTAGATGAATTCGACATTACCTGCTTCTTGGCACGTGTGTCCACATCCATTGAAGCAACATTTCTGGGGTCCTGTACAGTTGGAGTCCATCTGACATTCCTGAATGCAAATAGCACTAGAGTTTCTATCGGGAACAGGACACATTCCATCCTTTAGTTCTGTAAACAAATACATAATAATTACACCGTTCATATTGCATACAACTGCTTATCTCATATAAAATGTAAAAAGAAATGGAATGTATTCTGTACCCCCTCTGAACATGAAGTAGTCGTCCACCGGAAGCAAATAAACCCGGCCCGTTCTCGTGGCGTTTCGAACAGCGTCTATGGCGTCAGTAATGGAAATCAAGGAACTATCATATTTAAACTCCATATCTGCATACACACTTCCACTCCTATCAAGACGAATTGCATCCAAGTATAAATCTTGCACAAAACAAGCAGGGTAATAACAACATGCGTTGAAATGTATAACAATTGTCACCACTACATATATTACCTGAAATTCGTTACGTTCAAACCAAGGAATCCTGGATAATGCCCAAACACTGCAGTAAACTAAAGGAGGCAAAGAAGAAATTAAAAGAATATCAACGGTTTGCATGCAAAAAAACAAGGGGAAATGAAAATCAGACTGACGCTTTACAAATACATGAATGCGCTGGTATTTACATATTTTTACATATTTGAAAAAGGAGAGGGTATCCTATTTTCTTATAATAATTTTGAAAACTGACACGACATGTGTATATGCAGTTAATCTTTCTTTCAGTCTCCAGAGCCATAATTCTAAGACTTATGTTTTTGGATAATTGCAGTCTAGTAAACACAACCCAATTTGCCTTTTTATAATATACCAGAAATGGCCAGCATTAAACCCGATATAAAATATTAACATGTATGCAACATAACTATTTCTAGGCATGTGCTAGAATGCCATCGCTTAAACAAATAATTCTGGTACATACATTTGACACGATGGTGTGACTCCAACTCCTGTACATCTCTGATCTGGGATCAGATAATTCTTCGGTCCAGTTTAGTGATGCCAGTCGAATGCTGAAGGCTGCTCTCTTGACTTGAAATGAAATTAATTCATGAGTTTGATGTTGTAAACCCTACTTGATTTATTTCTATCTTTCAACTATGACCCAACAGGCACTTCGTTTTGCAAATTCTTTCATATTTTAAAAACCACTTGACTGTAACTGTCCAATTCTTTACATACCCATTCTGTTTTCCGATGTGTTGAAGCCTGAAACGAACCAACATTTCCGAGTTAGAGAATTTTTCAGACGTTCCAGATCACTTAGAAACGTGTGGGATGGACCCCAAAAATATTCAACCGGTAGAACTTCAAAAGATCTAAAAATATATATACTCACAAGCTACAGGATCATACGGAACATTCAGCTCCATTTTAAGATGTGGACCCAAAGTTTTCATAGCTCGTTCAATCTGATCTGATGAACACTGTGCTCCTGTTTCCTTTGTAAGACTTTTCAAAATACACATTGTAAAGTTGTGTATTACTCTGTAAAGAAAAGACAGATCGGAAACATTTGTGAACTGGCCCGGATAAATCCTAATGAGATCTTTTTTTCTTTTTTAGATAAAATTCAAATTAAAAATTGTAAGACATTCTTTAATGTTCTTCTTTTAAAAAAAATAGTCATGGCGACAAACCTGCAGAACGATCGCGAGTCTGTGGCTGATGTCAAGTTCATGACATATAGTTTCAGACATTCTTCTCCTTTCTTTTTCAAGTATTCCATATCCTCACAAGGGTCCCTCTTGGAATACACTAATCAAGAAATCAACCAATTGGTGTACATTAAGGTAACATCGAAGAGAAAATTAACTTCTTCTCCTTTTTCTTTTGCAACAAATACACTACTTAATGAATTCGACATTACCTGCTTCTTGGCACGTGTGTCCACATCCATTGAAGCAACATTTCTGGGTTCCCGTACAGTTGGAATCCAACTGGCACTCCTCTGTGCATATAGCACTAGAATTCTTATCGGGAACAGGACACATTCCATCCTTTAGTTCTGTAAACAAATACATAATAATTACACCTTTCATATTGCATACATCTGCTTATCTCATATAAAATGTAAAAAGAAATGGAATGTATTCTGTACCCCCTCTGAACATGAAGTAGTCGTCCACCGGAAGCAAATAAACCCGGCCCGTTCTCGTGGCGTTTCGAACAGCGCCTATGGCGTCAGTAATGGAAATCAAGGAACTATCATATTTAAACTCCATATCTGCATACACACTTCCACTCCTATCAAGACAAATTGCATCAAAGTATAAATCTTGCACAAAACAAGCGGGGTTATAACAACATGAGTTGAAATATATAACAGTTGTCACCACTACATATTTTACCTGAAATTCGTTACGTTCAAGCCCAGGAATCCTGGATAATGCCCAAACACTGCAGTAAACTGAAACAGGCAAAGAAGAAATTGAAAGAATATATGCGGTTTGCATTGCTAAAAGACTAGGGGAATTGAAAATCAGATTTACGTTTTACTTATACATGAATGCGCCGGTATTTACATATTTTTCCATATTTGAAAAAGGAGAGGGTATCTTATTTTCTTATAATAATTTTGAAAACTGACATGTGTATATGCAGTTAATCTTCCTTTCAGTCTCCAGAGCCATAACTCTAAGACTTATGTTTATGGATAATTGCAGTCTAGTAAATACGACCAAATTTGCCTTTTTATAATTTACTAGAAATGGTCAGCATAAAAGCCGATATAGAATATTCACATATATGCAACAAAACCATTTCTTGGCATTTGCTAGAACGCCCTCGCCTAAACATATCACTATGGAACATACATTTGACACGATAGTGCGATTCCAAATCCTGTACATCGATGATCTGTGATCAGCCAATTCTTCGGTCCAGTTTAGTGATGCCAGTCGAATGCTGAAAGCTGCTCTCTTGACTTGAAATGAAATAAATGAGTTAGATGTTAACATTTTTTAAAATTATATCTAAAATTCCGTTGTGACAAATTTGGCAGTACATTTTAGAAATTCAGTCCATTAACATTACAAAAATCACTTGACCATACATGTAATTGTCCCGTTCTTTACATACCCATTGTTCTTTGTGAAACATTGAAGCCTGCAACGAACCAAAACTTTCGAGTTATGAAATCTATCAGACGTTTCGGACAATTGAGACACTCGTGTGATCGATCAAAATATATTTCAATCAGAAGAACTTCAAAGAATGTATACTCACAAGCCTCAGGATGATATGGAACATTCAGCTCCTCTTTAAGATGTGGACCCAAAGCTTTCATAGCTCGTTCAATCTGATCAGATGAACACTGTGCTCCGATTTCCTTTTTAAGAGTGTTTAAGGTACAAATTGTGAGGTTGTGTATTGTTCTGAAAAGACAAACGCTTTCTTCATAATTTAAAACATTCGTAAGTTGTTCAAAAATAAAAATATGCGACAATAATCTTTACGGTTGCTTCCTTTAAAAATGGTTTTGCTTTAACAAACCTGCAGAACGAGTGATGGTCTGTAGCCGCTGTCAGATTGCTGTAATATATTTTCAAACAATCTTCACCCATGTTTTGTATGTATTCTGTGTCCTCACATGGTTCAAAAACTGAGTGCACTAATGAAAAAAATTAAAATGAAACTTGGCATCAGTATTCCTTTACATTTTATTTTCAATATTGCATTTAAAGATATTTAATGATACGATACTATTTTCCTTAATCAATATTTTGATATACATGTACATATTTTGTAATAGAATTTAATATTTGCTTTTTTCTCCTATATTTTATTCATAATATTAAGATTTGAAATAATTCTTCTATGAAGTACCATGTAATCAACATACTTGATAAACACGTAGAAATTGTTTGACTTTGGCCAGGAAATTTTTCCCCATAAAAGGAAGTTGCATTCAGCAGGATTTTATTAACAGTTGGTTTTGAACAACTAAAGTATGCCTCTCTTGTAGCATTGTATGCGCATTCCATAAACTGCGTAGCACTGAATAAAAAAGAATGATATAAACTACAAAAGAGATAAATTTCCGCTATTTGCTTACCACGTATGAATTTCTTTGGATTTATTTGATTTTTTTTATATGACAGTAATCTCTTAAATGTAAAAGGATGATACTTACACAGTGCAGGAGTATTGGATATAATACAAATATTGAAAACAACGTCCATAAACTTGGAGGACAACAGCCTCTTCATCTTCACAAAAAGGCTTTGTAAATTTCGAAACTAAAATAAATGATAAATTTATCTGTTAATGATGCTTCTTAATAACATATAATGATACATCTATTGAGTATACGTTTATACATACCTTCACATTTATTGTCATAAACAGTATTCGTTAGATTTGCAAACTCCAAATAAAAACCGATCAACTGTTGTACATCACCAGCTCGACAGTTCGGTAAACTTTTTTCAACACATTGGATGGAATGTTCGTATGATCTGTCCGAGAGAGATAAAATACTTAAGATTTTCAATGTAAGTCGTTCGGACCGATTAACCATTTACTCGTATCAAAATATTTCCTTTTTTTTTCCATTTCATTACCTGTTATAAAAACCAAAGAAACTGTTTTGTTTATGTGTGAATCAAAATATGTTATAAAATTTACTATTAAAATCAGTATAGAAAAAAACCCCGAGCAAACCGTCGTACATGTATGCTTACTGTGGAATCATCATTGTTCGTGGGGGACCAATGTTCGTGGCTTTCGTGGGTAACCCTTGCCCACGAATTAACATCCCCACGAACGTATATACATTGTACAAGCATTTGTTTAATATTTATCAAAATTATCCAGAACTTGCAACCAACGAATTTACGAACCAGGAAAATTTTGGCTACCCACGAACATTGACCCCCCCCCCCCCCTCCCAGGAATATATATATATATATATATATATATATATATATATATATATATATATATATATATACAAACGCAAATAATTTGTTATAAATTTATGTCGTGTAAAATAACTTTGGAATTAGTAAAATTGAGCGACTTTCCATATTATATTTTCAAACATTTTCTCTTTGTTTATAAGTTTTTTTAAATTATACAATTAATTGAAACTGGCTCATATAAACTTTTCGGATCTGTTTTGTCCGTCTCATTGTCTGTTTTGTAAAGCTTAAACAGTTCAAATTTCTTTTTAAAAGTTATGGTAAATTCAACGATTACCACCACAACTCACCCTTAGTTTATGGGAAGCTCTTTCTATGTTTCACCTCATCTGCATTAAAACTTAAACATTGAGAGTTTGTCAAAACGTGAACATACCTGCATGTCTCATAATGCGATGTCCAATTATAAATAGTTAAGATGGAATAGGTTCCAAAACATGTTGAATATTCTGGTGTCGAAAGTGTTGAAAAAGAAAGGCATGTTTCATTGGCAGGGCTGATGGGCTCATCTGAAATTGTAAAGAATCTGGTATGAATTTTTTTTAATAACCCTTTAATATATGGCGGGTTGAACTTTAAAGTTCTAGAAACTTACTATGATATTACACTACATGCGATTCATCAATGTCGGTATGCGTTATAATACAACGTGTATTTTTCTCTGTCTTTTTTTACACTTCAGCATAAACAAACACAGAGAAAATTGTAAACAGAAAACGCTCAAAATATTAAAAAAGATTAACTAGCAATTAAAATGAGGTTATGTAAACATATGCATATAATTACCCAGGCATGGACGAAGATCTCTATTGAATAACTGTGATATGGTCTCATTGTTCTGTTTGAAGGCCAACATTATTTGATTTTCTGTGCAAGACTCTTTAAATAATTCTCTTAATGTTGATTGTATGCAGGGTATTACACCGATTTTCATCAATCTGTAAAATAAAGGCGATTGTAATGAATAACAACCACTTAATTTGGATCATTCAAATTATCAAAAACAAAAATTCTCTCTGCTTTATTATGTACACGTATATTCAATGATAATAAGTCAACTATACATGAGAGTTTCATGATTGATATTTTAGTAAGAACTTAAAACTAACACAATTATCTTTCAATTTCCCAACTATATTATATAAGAATTGATTATTAAAAGTCGAACTCCAAGTAATATGTACTCTGATATATATGTAGGTATCATTAATCTGCACAACAAAAACGTCCTATCATGAAAACTGTATGAGTTATACGGTTAACAAAAAGTACCTACGAAAAACCTGGTAAAATTTTTAAAAAGGAATTCGTACCATATATATGGATTAAATTTTGCGAGGTTCAAAACTTGTTTACATTGCATACAATGCTTTTTATCTCGAATATAAATCGACGACTAACTTAGCGACTGACACTCAAATTTGATTCGCCATCAGAAAACCCTATTTAAACCTTATTAAACGATGTGGGCATTAACAAAATAACAAAATTGAAACTTTTTAGCTCAAAGGGGACAAATATGACAAACAATTTTTATGCATAACAAATCGGATGACGTCGGAAAATTTGTAAGTTTCACTTTACACACAAATTTCAACGCATGCGTCATTTGGAAGATTTTGTAATCTGTTGTGTTTTTATAAGCAAAGCCCAATTTGTAAAAAACGTATGAATGTTTGTAAAATATGTTGAGTGAAAATTTACATTATATACATTTTTATTTAAAATGCATTTGATTTTTTGTTTAATAAACTGAATCAAAAGTTATTCAAAGAGTATATGGTATCAGATATTATGTGACACCCTGTATGTGCAATGATAACATTTACTATCATTATTATTATTATTATTATTATATACCAATATTAATAAAAACTTGGGAAAAACTTACGGACAATTATTTGAAACGGAAATGTGTTTGAAGTGTTCAAAGCAAGTCAAACCGAACAGCAATATCACGGTTGGTCTTTGGCAGGTAGAATTGTAGTTGAAATCAGGATCCGAAAGCGGCTTTGTGGCTTAAAAGAAAAGTGTAGCTATGGTTAAACATTTGCAAAAATGGTATTTACAAAATTTGCTACACAAAGTGTTACTGTTAATTAACAGGATTAAAAAAGCCGACGATTTCATTATACTTACGGGTGCATGAAGATAGTGCTTCCGTTGTCAGTTGTTTAATGTTTAAAACATGAAAAAATGATTCCCCCCAAAATTTCAAAAATGATCTGGCACTTTCGGTGATGTCATTTTCAGAGCAAGTTGGATTTTTCCGCTTGGATGTGGCAACAAGACAGTCGTATATTGACTCTATTGCCCTGTAAAATATAGAGTTTATCTTGATTTCATTTTAGTATATTTCATAACAAAAAAATGTCATTTGCTCATATAGCTTACCTGAGCAATTGGACTCAACAATAACCATCCAGCCAAATTGTTCAACTTCAAAGTTTATCATATGCCAATAATGTTATACAACACATGTGTTTTTTCCCATTGCTTGTTTTTATTGTTATTTAGTTATTGTATATAATATTACTGTTTATTCATATTTTCTGTTAGCTATTTAAAGAGTGGTATTAATTGCTGGGTATCGTCGTAAATTGACATGAGTAATTATATTTCGATTGCTTTGGTAGTCAGCATATTTTCTTACTTTCAAACTTTATACATGCTTGGCTTTTAAAGAAGGCTATTGCTAAGCATTTTTGTAAATTAACATGAAACATGAGTAATTAAATTTTAAACGCATTGATAGTCAGCATATTTCTCATTGTTAAACTTTATACTTGCTTAGCTGTTTATAGAATGGTATTTCTGGACATCGATGTAATTTAACGATCTCCGATCCTCAGCAAAGTTCGATAACTCTAAATTATTGGATTTCTTTTATTCGTACCATAAATCTGAATCTGACTTTTATACAGACAATTTTAATTTAGTATTCTACTGCTAGTATAACCATTAGTCAAACAACTACATGTTTGGCGTAGTGGATCCACGGAGCTCTCCCACGTATATACATCTTGGTATTGAGTTCGAGCCAACGATGCACCGGAATTTTTTTTAAAACTCAACTTGTTTCTTTATTCCATTATATCCATCGTAGGCAAATTTGCAATAACTTTGTAAAATGCATTAATACCCTTTAAAAATTTCATTTTATATCTTTTCATTTATAAAGGTTGAAAGAAAAATTGCATTCTTATGATGAAAAAAATACTTTAAGGCTGAGGATCGGAGAACATTAACATGAGTAATTCTATTCAGAGTGCATTAGATATTGCATTGTATATTTCTTATTGGTAAGTTACTGTGAATAAATTGTTACTTTTGCTAAGTTAAAAATAGCTCAGCATGTTCGAAGAAGTCTCAAATATTACAAATATTATGATAAACAGACGACCTGTTATCAGAAAAAAAATCACATTTACACAAAGATGAAGCTAATTAATTCTATACATCAAAATTACTTCAATGTGAAAAAGAGATGGCTCTAACATAAAGTTTGTCATATCTTAATTATAAGATCAACATTTAACGGCAGCTAAGAAGTATTTTGATTTATTACTCAAAAATATAATTGTTTGATTTATTACTTTAAAATATAATTGTTTGATTTATTACTTACAGACATGATGCTTTGGGATACATTCTTGCAATTCCTAAACCGGCCAATGAGCATCGCTCCACGATTGTTTGATCACTGAACAATGATAATTCGCATACGGATTGACCTAGAAGTTAAACAAACATATTAAAACCATGCTTAATATTAAAAAGAGGAATAGGTTATCTAATTGAAAAAAAAATTATTACAAAGTTAAAAATTGCTTTCTACATTATTTAATAGAGCTGAAACAATATGGTTACGGTATGTGAAGTTAGAACATATCTAATATCAGACTATAGTTTGAGTTATTTAATGAATAACGAATCATTCTTTGAGTATTATGAGGTGATAATTTTGGTCGGGGCGTGATCAAATCCAATAAAGCCCGAAGGGGTTGATATTTGGCGTCATTTGAAAATACAAAATCGATACGAAGTGTTATCACAGGCTAGACACTGGAACATATAAATATATAAAGATAAAAGTAATACCTGCTTGAAAACGTTCTAAATGGATTCCAGGACAGTTAAAAGAAATAAGCAATGACATTGCATGATCCATGCATAGCTTACCCTTACAAACAGAGTCGTTCAGCCTTGCGTCCAACTCAGGCAAAAGAATACTACGATTGCTTGCAATTATATCCTCAGTGTATCCCGGTTCACAATTACCGTGATGCATCATGGCTCTATTGTGGTGTTCCGTACAAAACACTTTATAGTTGTACAAACTGAAAAATAACAACATATATTATAGATATTAATGCAGCACATCAACAAAGTTATCCTGATAATCATAAAAGCATATTTGGTGCTTCTTTCCATCTGTTAGAAAACTCAGTTTCTGATGTAAGATATGGTACTGAGTAAGAAGGAACGAGATATTTTTAATTGATTCTAGTTTAAAAGAAAATCATTCAACAATAATTTATAATTATGTTTAAAATCGTCTGATATCAAACCTGCATAAGTCCTTGTCTGAATAGTTAACATAGTCCGTCGTGTTAACAATACAATTGTATTTCAGTTGATAGGCGTATAATTCCTCATGCCTGCATAGATTATTAATATCTATCTTTGGAATGTTTGCAATTTCATCTACAAACCAAATTTTGTACTTTAGATTACTTCAATATTTATCTTGCAATTTTATTTTTTTTGATCTAATAAGTTCAGCACCAATATGTTGCTACTGTTATATAATTATAAAAATAAACTAGCGTCAGCATTACCCACGCCTGAATTTTTCAGATTCAAAAGATTACTTACCAGAACATTGTAATCTATCAAATGAGAACATCATTTGACCAAATATTTCACGCATATTTTTTCCAACAAGCATTTCAATGCCTTCTGTGGAACATGGATAGCCTCCTACTTGAATGTTGGTAGTTGTACACAAAATAAGATCTCGGTACGTTCTGTTGAAACCAAAAAAATAGTGCTTAATGACTTGAAAGTACGTTTATACAACATTACAACATCTAAATGTGACCTTAAAGTAATTTTATCAAAATGTACTTAAGATGGCTGGAAAGTCGGGCTATCTTTTGAAAGAAAATTTTATATAAAGAATCTGGGAAATTGGCAATTTTTTATGCCTAGATTAAAATTTTTCTTGACATAATAACATTTTATGGCTTTAAATATCAGCCCTAAAAATTTAAGGTAGATCTGATGGTGAATTTGTTGACAACCTAGCCTCCTTAAATATACTTATATTCTTACCTGCAGTTATCGTCAAAAACGCCATTTATAAAGGCATAAAAAGCAGCAGTACACTTTGTCGTGATCGTCTCGTTGACGTATGTAACATTGCCACAAATGTTGTATATATCTAAAATGAGTAAAAATAAAAAAAACATGACTTTCATCAAGTCAGAGAGCATACTTTAAAATAAAGTTCATGAGAAAATCGGTAGATTTGAAAAAATGAAATTTTATATTTATAATACCATTTTACTAGTCATGAGGACAAAAGCATGTTTTCTGTCCCATTTGAGACAGCAACTTTTTCTTGAGGCTTCGCTCGTTGCTGTTTCGGTGAACAATAGACTTGCTTTTGTCCGAATAGCCAATAAATAAATATTTCATTATACTAAAGAAAACGTAATTTTGAATGCGATGCAGTCATCTTTGAGGGTAAAACGGAAATTAAGTTATTTGAATTTAACGAAGCAACTCGGATACTACCAGACGTGCTGCGAAACTTAAAAAGAGCCAGGAAAGTCGAATGTCTAAATAGTTTTAAAAACTAGCAGAAAAACAGTTTTTCGGTTAGATAAAATAGCATTTTTAATTGTCGCAATTTGACATTAGAAAAGTCTCAAATGTATTATCAATTAATTATAATATCATGTTTCATTAAGTCAAACGGATAAAAATACGTATTTTTACTTTTTCAGTCTATGTTATAACAAATTCAAAGATAAGTATGAGGTGAAACACAATATAATACGCTTACCTGCATCATAGAGGAAATAGCTTGGGTCTGCAGTTAGTGAATCAATGCTGCCATTTTTCTGTAGCACATCATTTATTTCATTTCTCCAGGTGACGACATCAGAAGGCTGCGCAACATTGAGCCAGAAGTCCACAATCAAACTACCGTTTCTAGAATAGACATGAGAGTGATTGGATAGTTATACAGCTATATGTGTGTATTTTATCGTGTCCTTTAATGCTATCAAATGTATTGAATTCATTTTTACAAACCTGAATCCTAGTAGTTTCAAATTACGAATATCCCTTAAGTTCATAAATTGAACAGTCATCTGCAATGCAAAGAGAAAAGCATAATTTATATTTGTTAGATTTATCAAATTTGGTTGTTGATAATATATCCCCGTGGCAAATGAAAAAAGAACTTACATTTCCCATAACTATCCTTTCCATCATTAAATAATAATCAGAATTTTCATTCAGCAATGCATCATTCCACTCCAAATCAAGGAATTTTAAACTGAACTTTACATCCTCGCCTACAACATAAACAATCATAAAAACCAACTCCATATGAGTTAGATGATTAATTATAAACGATGTATTAGTGTGGGATCATCATATGGCTTGATGACAACAAATTAAATCAAAATATAACACTTTGTTTACTTAAAAGGGTAGAGAACTAAGAAAATATTACAATCATATCTTAATGTCTAGCTAGATGCATTTTAATGAACATTACGGTTAATTCAAGGTAAGTTACATTTATTGCATCCATAATTCGTCCAATTTCATAACAAAAAATAATAACTATAAGATGAAGATGATTGCAAAGATTACCTTTTGTTTCGTTTCCTTCTCTTAAACCTAAGTGAAGAAATAAAATACTTTTTGTAAATATTAAAAAAAAAGCTTGCACAATTAAAGTAGTATTAAAATGAGCTGCAAGTTTCGGAAATTTTAAAGTGAAATTGTTATTTACCACAAAAATGACAAACAACTATGGTTGTAGACTTCTAATAAGTTGTATTTTTAGTGTTTAAACTTGATTACAGCAAACTTACAAAGGTATTGTCATGTTTAATGTTCCTTTAAAGAGAAATCATTCTTCTGTTGAAATCAAAAGTTTTATTTTAATCATATTTATCATTTATTAAAGTTTAGATTAAATAAGAATTATCAAAATAACAAGTATTTGCAGCGAAACTAAATTAAAAACCAAACACCTTATAATGCTTTGATTCAGCATGAAATAAAGCTCAGTAAGTAAACCTTCACAGAAAAATATTTAAAATAATGTTAAAACAATTCATTTCAGATCCATCCTCAACTGTCAATTATTATATATCAAAAATGCGTAAACAGAGCTATATAAAGCGCTCTCAATTGGCAAGGGAAATTAAGCCATCAGTAATTAATTTTCTGTCTGAACGACTTACAGTCTGCTGGGTTATATGATAAAGACATGTCCCTCTGCATCACTGGGCCAAGGTGGTGAAGAAGTCGCTCCACCTGGACTTCGGAACATCCAAACCCTTTTTCTGTGTATGCAGTTCTGTTTACGCATTCAACCATGTCCTTTGTTACTCTGAATACAAGATATATACTTTAATTTTCACATGGTGTATTTCTTAAATGAGCACGATAACATTTTTATTGCCATTTTTGATGTCAATTATAAAACAACACTATAATAATATTCTAAGTTATTTGTATACTGTTCCTTCCAGTTTTGATAAATAATTGCTTTTTCTGGTATAGGGAATTTTACAAAATCGTGAGATGCTTACATGCAAAACTCTCTAAGGTCTCGGGCATTCTGAAATCTGGTCATTAAGGCTGGGATGCACTGTTCTCCCACATATCCAATGTACTTTAAATTGTCACAGTGATATGCTGTTATAAGAAAAACGTAAATGTAAATAGATATAAAGTATCTACACTGTAAAACTATTTGCCTTAAATAAAGAGTAATGAAATTCTTATAAATGTGGTATCTCGATCTTGTCACACATAGAATTTTATGTCTATGAAACCCCTTCCTGATTCTATGTCTTTACATACCATGGGGTGGGGAAATAGTTGTCAGATGCGGCGGTTCTAAAATAGAAGGAAATGCGTTATGAAAACGAATGAACGAATCTTTGATCAAACAATGAGAATTTCTCCCAGTATAAACATCACATTTTATCCGGAAATTGTTTTGTATGATATATGAAACTTCGTCTCTTCTTTAAAAATAATAATATGGCCCATTTTTGACACAGAAAAAGGAATGAGTGAACTTAAAAGTTTTTTCAATTAAAAAAAGTTTTAATTTCACATCAGACAGGACTAACAAATTTTAACCACTCTCGTGTTAGTGACAACTTCCGAACGTTTGTCAGAAGATAAAATATTACACCAAATAAAAAAAATTTTCTTTTAAAGATTTTATCTATATAACTTTAACAAAATATTCTAAAGAATTCAATACCGTGTACAACAAAGTAAAACTAATTCCCTCATCCTATCTGAATTTTGGCCTGTCAATTAAGCTTCTATTTCAAATCTTAAAATTTCATAGATCACTTTTCTTGGGGTTGCCCTGCTCTGAATGTAAGCTTTGTCTGATTATGGGGGGGGGGGGTCGTAACTTAAACCAGAAACTTCAATCTATTTGCTTGCTTTTCAAGAAATCTCTGGGAATAAGGTTCATGGGGTTTTTTTTCTGTAATGAATTTGGAATTCCTAATAGTATACACCCAGAGACATGGTTTGAACGACCAGTAATTAGTCATATAATTGTAAGAAGGTTGTTGTGTGAAAGTTTTTATATAACATGTTACTTCTTTAGTTTTTCAAATTAACAAGTTTGAAGCTCAATGGTCTTAGACTTTAAGCCCATGTACTAGTAAATGTAAGTAAAAAAAAAAAAGCAAATGATTGTTAAAGTTACCTGTTGTTTTGTCTCCCATTTCCAAGCCTAAATTAAAATTAAAATATACTTTTAGATATATACAACATCACAATTTTATATGATCTTATTTTATATGATGATTATATGGATGGAAACAGTAACAATTATAAAAATAATATTCAACGTGCCTTTGATATTTATATCTTTGTGTTAACTATTAACAAAGGTTAGATAATTCATTGGGGCAATGCGAAAAATTCAGTTCAGACATCGAATTTTTTTCTGAACGACTTACAGTCTGCTGGGTTATATGATAAAGACATGTCCCTCTGCATCACTGGGCCAAGGTGGTGAAGAAGTCGCTCCACCTGGACTTCGGAACATCCAGACCCTTTTTCTGTGTATGCAGTTCTGTTTACGCATTCAACCATGTCCTTTGTTACTCTGAATACAAGATATATACTTTAATTTTCACATGGTGTATTTCTTAAATGAGCACGATAACATTTTTATTGCCATTTTTGATGTCAATTATAAAACAACAATGTAATAATATTCTAAGTTATTTGTATACTGTTCCTTCCAGTTTTGATAAATAATTGCTTTTTCTGGTATTGGGAATTTTACAAAATCGTGAGATGCTTACATGCAAAACTCTCTAAGGTCTCGGGCATTCTGAAATCTGGTCATTAAGGCTGGGATGCATTGTTCTCCCACATATCCAATGTACGTGAAATTGTCACAGTGATATGCTGTTATAAAAAACGTAAATGTAAATAGATATAAAGTATCTACACTGTAAAACTACATGTATTTGCCTTAAATAAAGAGTAATGAAATTCTTATAAATGTGGTATCTCGACCTTGTCACACATAGAATTTTATGTCTATGAAACCCCTTCCTGATTCTACGTCTTTACATACCATGGGGTGGGGAAATAGTTGTCAGATGCGGCGGTTCTAAAATAGAAGGAAATGCGTTATGAAAACGAATGAACGAATCTTTGATCAAACAATGAAAATTTCTCCCAGTATAAACATCACATTTCATCCGGAAATTGTTTTGTATGATATATGAAACTTCGTCTCTTCTTTAAAAATAATAATATGTCCCATTTTTGACAAAGAAAAAGGAATGAGTGAACTTGAAAGTTTTTTCAATTAAAAAAAGTTTTAATTTCACATCAGACAGGACTAACAAATTTTAACCACTCTCGTGTTAGTGACAACTTCCGAACGTTTGTCAGAAGATAAAATATCACACCAAATAAAAAAAATTTTCTTTTAAAGATTTTATCTATATAACTTTAACAAAATATTCTAAAGAATTCAATACCGTGTACAACAAAGTAAAACTAATTCCCTCATCCTATCTGAATTTTGGCCTGTCAATTAAGCTTCTATTTCAAATCTTAAAATTTCATAGATCACTTTTCTTGGGGTTGCCCTGCTCTGAATGTAAGCCTTGTCTGATTATGGGGGGGGGGGGTCGTAACATAAACCAGAAACTTCAATCTTTTTGCTTGCTTTTCAAGAAATCTCTGGGAATAAGGTTCATGGGTTTTTTTTTCCTGTAATGAATTTAGAATTCCTAATAGTATACACTACACCCAGAGACATGGTTTGAACGACCAGTAATTAGTCATATAATTGTAAGAAGGTTGTTGTGTGAAAGTTTTTATATAACATGTTACTTCTTTAGTTTTTCAAATTAACAAGTTTGAAGCTCAATGGTCTTAGACTTTAAGCCCATGTACTAGTAAATGTAAGTAAAAAAAACCCAAATGATTGTTAAAGTTACCTGTTGTTTTGTCTCCCATTTCCAAGCCTAAATTAAAATTAAAATATACTTTTAGATATATACAACATCACAATTTTATATGATCTTATTTTATATGATGATTATATGGATGGAAACAGTAACAATTATAAAAATAATATTCAACGTGCCTTTGATATTTATATCTTTGTGTTAACTATTAACAAAGGTTAGATAATTCATTGGGGCAATGCGAAAAATTCAGTTCAGACATCGAATTTTTTTCTGAATGACTTACAGTCTGCTGGGTTATATGGTAAAGACATGTCCTTCTGCATCCCTGGACCAAAGTGTTGAAGTAGTCGTTCTACCTGGGCTTCCGAACATCCAGACCCCTTTTCGTTGTATGCAATTCTGTTTACACATTCCACCATTTCTTTCGTTACCCTTATAATGAAATATAGGCTTTAGGAGTTGTTTTTTCTAGATTAAGAGTAAGACTTGAAATGCTTACATTACACTTTCTACGTTACTCTAAAAACAAAAGAATTATGATTTCTTTTTTCTTGAGTTCGAGTATGATTTCAAAACGGTAATGAATAGTGAATTACCTTCTTTAACTTTCTTAAAACAAATTTGCCTTTAAAAAAAACGGTCAACTTGTGAAAGATGGCAATTTGAATCATTTGTTCACTGTGCTTAATTTTCCTGCTTTAAAAATATTCCTGTAATATATATATATAAAGTGTAAGAAAAAATGTTAAAATTAAACACTTACATGCAAAACTCTTTAAGATCTCGGGCATTCTGAAATCTGGTTGATAAGGCAGGGATACATTGTTCTCCCACATATCCAATGTACGTGAAATTGTCACAGTGATATGCTGTTATGAAAAAGATATAGATGTTTAAAGATTACAAAGCTCTCTTAGCCGGGGACATCGCCTTTATGGGGCCACAATTATTATACTATCTTACAATCATAGGTTACGATCTACCTGTATATTATAATATGATACAAGAAAAATGTAGTGCCATGTTATCTTATACAATGTGGTATATTTGATCTAACTGTTTTAATTCAAACAATGTAAATATATGTATCATATCATATGATTTAGAATTATTTCATATCATATTTATGATATTTTGATTCAATAACAATCATTTGACATGATACAACATTTTACAGTGGTGTATTTTATGGTGCAATGCGATATTTTATTCGTTGGTTCATTTATGATACATATAGGATCTTTCATGATTTGCGATGGTGTATGATTTTTATCCAAACGAGTTCTGTGTTTCCCATCCCTAAGCCTTAGCAAATCATGAGAGATTCTTTTTGTCACAAGTTTTACAACGACTTTTGTTAAACCTCAAGCTTTTCTGTAAACATTATAATTGTGATTCAGATTTAAGATTTATAAATAACATATTCAAAATTAGCGTGGTATCTTACCAGGTGATGGGGTAATCGTTGTCAGTTGTGGCGTTTCTAAAATTGGATTTAAAAAAAGACGGACATTCAAATAGATGCAGACTACTGAATGGTTGTTGATAGGAAACATTATGTTCGAAATATAAACGTTAGGTTTTCTGCAAATTATTCATCAGATTGACTTGAAAAATGGTAGAGATTATTTTTCCTGTCCGAAACTATATTTTCATTTCATGAAAATTTCATGAGTTCTATCTTCAATTTCCACTCTTAATGAAATGTTTTTAATCACTTTTTTTCAATGAGTTAAAATACTTGTAATTTCATTGATTTGATCGTCATTGTAATGATGAACATTAATAATATATGAATTGAAGGTCGAAAAAGCAAGAAGATTTTATACACAGACTCAACTTTGCCACAAAATCGTTATTGATCTGTATGGGACATGTAATTTTGATTTAGTATTGTATCAAATAATAAGTACTTAAGCCACAAAACGAACTTACGTGTTGTCGTCTGTAAACCTATAAGAAAACAAAAAACAGTAAATAGATAACGTGGAAAAATGTTGTTTATCTTCAAGTGAGAAATTCTGACCCGAACTTTGTTAAGATGGTTTTCAATATGACTAAGAAAGTATATTGGTATTTCATGATATTATCTTAAATTATTGCAAGTCATAACATTTGGATAACTAATCAACACGTGTAACCTTTAACCTGTATAACAAAAATAATGTTTTACTTACATTGATATGGGTCGAAAGTTAGCGAAAACTTGTCTTTCAAAACTGGTCCAAAATCCGCAAGAATCGTGTCTATTTGTTTTGGAGAACATCTTGTGTTTGTCTCATTGTAAACATTTTCATTAACACACTTTATCAAGTCCTGTGTGGCCCTTAAAACCAAAAATGAATTGAAATTAATGTTCATCTAGCCATTAAAACGGACACTGACATGAAGGTTGATTTAGGTTCAACTTTTCATCTGATCAAAATTAAGCGATTAATTTTTACAACTAAATGTCTTAGCAAAAATAATGTTTGAGGTTTTTTTTTTTTCAAATTTTAGAAGTGTTTGATTTGAAGCTTATATTCGTCTTCGTACTTGAATGTGATGAATACCTGATCCTTATTTTTGGAAGTAAATGTTTTTGAAAAGAAAGAAATAATTCAAAATGATCATACTGGCAGAATTCCATTTGGTCCTTAGGAGACATCAGCTTGGCCGCCAGTGGAACAACACATTGAATGCCTATTGCTTCTATGAAAGTGTAGTTTTCACAAGGGTGTACTGCAAGAACATAAACAGGTTGACACCACATGTCACAGAACACCATACATGTAGCATTATTATATAAAATATCACACACCGTCCAAAGCATTGGATACTCTTAAGTTCATAATAACAAGTATGCATTTAGTCCACCAACGTTTAACATAGGGAAACACAGAATTTGAATAGGTTGTCAATAACTATTTGTTACATTGTGTGAGAATAATGTTTTCTTACATTCTGGTACTGGGGTTGTTGGAATGGCAGTGGTTGGTGGTTTAGTAGGCGCTTGCGTGGTAGGTTTTTCCGGTGCTAAATTAAAATTCGAATTTGAATTACATGTTTAACCTTCTTTAATATTATGAAAACAAATGTTTCAATTATCAATAATTGCAAAATTTAAAAGTGACCAGTTTGCACTCACGTGGTAACTGAACGACTTTGATGGACTCTGTGATAATGGAAGAGAAAAAACTTTTTTTGGGTCCACTTTGATCGGGAGCTTCCTGTTTCTTCTTCACTTCTTCCCGGAAGACTTGAACAACGACGGAAGCGTTCATTTGAAATCTGGTGGTATTTCCATTTTTGTCAGTTACTAGGAGTGTGGTCTCGATGAAGTATGAAATGTAATCCACCTCTATACTACCGGGCCTGAGAAAGTAATGAAATCATAACTAAGTTTGAAAAGGACGAACATCAATCCCATTTTTTTAAATACTGGCATACCATCTTAATAATGTCTATTACAATAATATTGTTTTAAATAGGTTATCATTGTCGAGTAAATGTTTATGTAGTAACTTCGGGTTATCTCATATCTAAAATTAGATTTGAGAAATGATATTACAGGTAATAACTATGAAATTGTAGAAACCATACTTAAATCCGGTGACTTTGCTGTAATTGTAATTTTCTCCCAAACTGCTGTTTTTGAAAGTGGCGTCCAGCTGAAAAGGAATAAACATCGTGAAAACGCAGCTACTTCTATATGCATTGAAATAAGGTTTATTCTGCCTTTCAAATGTGTCCACTAACCTCTGCCTCTATATTGGTGGCCAAGGTCTGGTACTCCGTGGAATTCGTGTTGTTTAGACTTTCATCCCAGGTTTGGTTCAGTTTAACTTCACCAACAAATACCGGGGGAGCTGAAACATTCACTCTTTGTGTTGTAAACTGTTTCCATTAGCTTGTCTATGAAAAACTGTCAATGCTTCAAAAAAGATCAAAATAGCTCTATTGGGTACATTACTCACGTGGTTCTTCCGTTGTTGTCGGTAGCTGCACTGTTGTAGTTAACCGCTCGGTGGTTGTTGTCGACGTCATCATTTCTTGTGATGTTGTTGTTTCTGGTATTGTTGTTATTGGTATTGTTGTCATGGACGGCTCTGTACCACTCACTGCTTGTTCTGTTGAAATATTGTATATATATTGTTACTTGAATTTAGTTTTAAGCATTTAAGCAGTACATTTTTTTCAATGTAAGCAGTAGCGTAGAATAAGCGATCTATTAAAATGCACATACTGTATTATTTTCATATTTTAATTTACCTGTTGTTGTTGGTTGTAGTGTAGGAGTTGTTGTTCTTGGTTCGTCTGTTGCTTTCTCTGTTGTCTGCTCCACTGTTGTTGTTGGCTTTGATGTTGTGGGTGCTTCAGTTGTCTGTTCTAGTGTGCTAGTTTCTTGTTCATGTACCGCTGTTGTGGTTTCTGTTTGCGTTGTTTGTTGTGCTGCACTTGTTGTTAATGCCTGTGTTACTTGTTGTATTGTAGTAGTTGTTGGTTCCTGTGTTGTAGTTGTTGGTTCCTGTGTTGCTTGTTGCGTTGTGGTCGTTGTTGGTGCTTGTGTTGTTGAAGGTTCTTTTGTTGTTGTTATTTTAACTGTTGTTGTCTCTATTGTAGTTGTTGTTGTCGCTGACGTTGTTGTTGGTAAAACTTCAGTTTAAAAAAAAAGGATACGTAATATTTCAATGAAAAATAGATCTATAAAAATTCTAATCCCGCCAAAATGCAAGTAATTACTATGTACCTTCACCCTCTGTCAGTAATATTGAAGTCTCGTCCGCTTTACTCAACAGGCTGTTGGTGTTACTAGTTTGTTTCTTTGCTTTGATCTCGTCCACAATGACTTTAGTAATTGCGGCCATATCAATCTGTCTTGGTTGCGTATTACCGTTGCTGTCTGCCATGGACACAGTGTTATGTATAAAATAAGACCGGAACTGCACCACAACACTTCCAGGTCTGGAAGAATAATAAGGATACTTTCAAGATTGTGTCATCGATGTTAACGACATTTGCTGATCGAGTTTAGTATTTATTTTACACAAATTTGATAGAGAAATAGAGAAAATGATAAAAATCATATCTTGTAAAAAATTTGACGTATTTATAACGGGTATTTATAATTAAATTAATGCCAAGATGTTTACTCACAGAAACCCCGTCACAGTGCTGTGGTTGTATATTGCAGACATGTCACTATTTCTGAAGGTGCTGTCCAACTTGAAAGGGAAAACAATATCATGCAGTTTGTGTAACTGATTTCATCATACTGAGGTAATATTTTATCTGCAAGAAATGTAACTTTAACGGATGCAAAATTTTAAGCAGAAATTACTTCTTGCTCCATGGAACTGGCCAGATTTTTATACTCTGTGGAAGATGGGTTTGATAGTTCCGGTGTAAAACTTTGCTGTAGCTTTACACTACCCGAAAAAGTTGCAGGCACTGAAATTCAAAACGTGAATAAAATGTTACAAATAAAAGAGTTTACTTCATTGCAATGTTTTAGAAATAATAAATTGGTGTGATGGCCGCCTTAATTTTGGGTGATTGTGACGTCATACCGCTAGGTGGGGCTGTTGTGGGTGGCATAGCTGTTGTTTTCATCATTGGACTTTGGTCTATAGTAAAAATGAAACATAATAGATAAGTAAAAACTTGACTAGAAGTTTGTGTTAATAATAATAGGTCAAAAGAATATGAATAATAAGAATAAAGAATAATTATTAAAAAACATCTGAGATAGATTAATACTATTTCTTCCATTTGTTTTGTTGTGGTTTTTTTTTTTTGTTTTTTTTTTTTTTTTTTTTGTTTTTTTTTTTGCCATTTGCTGTAGAATCGCTTCTGGCTAAATTTTGATAAATGTCGCATTTTTTTCATGATCTTTTAAAAGTCTTAATGAAATTTTTCGTATGTGTAAAGATGATCATTAAAAAGATTTTGTGTGCTTCCTTAAATGTGCGTTTATTTAGGATGAAATAGATATATTCCTCTTATTTGAGTCTGAGCTGTCTATTGCTCTATGAGGACATATGTACCTGAAAAGTAGACTGCGATACCGATGACCGCCCCGAGCACCCCCAGGCAGAGGAGAACAGCGGTGACGATGATACACCGGCGGCACCCTCGGGAGGGACCAGATGACCGGTTACTTCCGGAATCGCTTCCTGTTTAAAATATTCAAAGTTCAGATGTAAACACAAAGAATGTACAAATAAACTTTCGTTGTTCTAAAGAGGGCTGGCTTGTCGCCATTTTTTTTATTAAGACTGCATAAATCTCATTTAAGAAGAACAGGAAAACATAATTTTGAAGTGAAAATAAATGGAGCTTTTAAATTAAATAATAGATTACATCATAAATCTGAGTTCGAAACCCTCTTCGGCCTTTATGCTTTTTTTCACCTTAAAGTTTGCGAACTATTGTACAATTTGAATAATAAAAAACGATGATTTTTTGCATAATTATGATATACTTTCATCAACATCTACTAGTATATCTTAAGGCCATCACATTACCCATCAAGTCTACGCGCAGTAACTTTAATATTTAGATATGAAATTATTATTCCTAAACTACAATTATTGAGTAAAAAATCAAAATTCTAGCTTTACTTTAAAAAATTTTTTTCTTCAATTTTTCATTGTCATTTTTTTTTTTAATATGAGGACTCGAAGGTCGTTGTTTTATAAGTACGACAAACTGTGTAAAACATGTAAACGATCTGTATTTATCTATTGCGACAATAGAACCATTTTAACAAGACCTTGGACTAGCTTTCGGTAGGACGTTACCATCTTCTTCTTGCATCAAAACAAGTTAGAAATGACGCTGGTTTCGAGTGAAATATCCATAGATTACTTATAGTCTTAGCTGCTCAAAAGCCAGGCAAATTAATATCTTGTTGATTTCAAAGAGCCGTGGCTGAGTGGCCTACAATAAAATAGACAGGCCTTTGTCACATTGCCGTTTGAGTTTGACACAACTACCCAAAATCCAGGTTCTTGTTAAAATGGTTGTAAAGTGATCACACCTTTGAGTCTGTACGATGAGCTGTGGTGGAACTTCCCCCACAGGCCCTGCCCGCTGATGACAGAGTTGTCATACATGGCGTAGTTGTCGTAGGCAAGCGCGGGATGGGGACCTTGGTCCATGTATGTGGGGTCGTCAAAGTGATCCCTTTTCCTGTACGACATGATGGGGATCTAACGGACCACACCCAAAAATCTGGTTCTGAAAATAAGAAACAATTCAATCACATACTACATGTATTTTTCTTAATATGTTTAACTCTCACAGTGTTCATGATTTTATCATGAATTTAATTCTAAACTGGTAATGAAATAATATTACCGAATAAGTCAAGATTATATCGCCGTACACAAATCTAGAAAGTCAGCCGTACACAAATCTAGAAAGTCAATGAACTGCGTAAATGAGTTTTAAAGCCAAGTCTATTAAAATTTATCTATTTTATGAAATTGTGTAATGTTGAGTGTCACGGTCAACAACTCCAGGGATTGCCTGGTATGTAAAGATGGGGAAACGAATTTTTTAAACGGACATTTTACGAATGAGTGAATAATCTAACCGTAAAGAAATGAATATATGAATATATAATATATATATCACAGTTCTGTTATTTCGAAATACTGGTATTTTGCAATAGAATCAAAGGATGAGGTTTCATTGAAGATAAGAATATCATACAGTCTGTATTTGATGGTGAAGATTTTGTTTTACTGAAACAAGAGAATCTGCAGTTGAGAATGACAAGAATATACTACATTTAATGTGTAGATTATTGATATTTTCCAATCTTGGGTCTAGAATCGTTCGTGGGAACCAAAAAATTCTTAATGCAGAATTGAATGAACCGTAGAATTATAGTTAAACAAAAGATAGAATTGATTATTTAACAACCATTTGATTCAACATTTTCAACAAATCTTTTAAAACTGTTAATTTAATTGTAACGCATACGCCTTGTATGGCATGTCAAAGGTTGTAGTTTTGGTATCCTTACTTTTCGTTCTTACAATAAGAGCTGCACCAATAAGATTCACTGTTTAGAATCCCTTTACAACGCCGTCCATTTCTATACACTCATAAACATCTTCAGCATTTCGTAAACAAGATTTCTCAAGACATATTGCCGTGCCGTAGACTAAAAATTAATATTTTCTAATACTAATATTCCCCTTAGAAATGTTGTAAATCTTAGCTGTGTACTTTCTTCAAATTTACTAGGCCAAATGGGGCATATTGCGGACCGAGTTCTTTATACAAAATATGTTGAATCTCTTCATGAGATATAAGATTTCTAGATTGCAACTAGCCTGGTGGAATTTTCAGGTGTGGCAAGACAGATATAAAATCTGGGGGGTTTTATGAGCATTTCCCTAGATTTCACAATATGTTCATGTACTTGTAAACTTTGGGTGACAATGTCTCATTTCTGTTGATTTTAAAGGAAAATAATACATATCTGTGCCTTGGGTATTTCACTGCTATATCCTTTTCATCACAGCTTCTTACAAGTAAAAAATGTACTCAATGTACAAAGGAAGCTATAGACTGGAGGTCAGCGCCTGTGCACAGATTAAATCACTGTTCCCTTTTTTAAACACTTATCAATGCCTCTGTTTATTTTTTGAACTTTAATTCGTGACAAAATTTCAATAGCATTCTCCAATGACAAATCTATAAATAGCGAAATTCTACATTTACCACATAGTTGTAAAATGCACTTTATAAGAGTATACCCCCCAAGTCCTGGGTATGTCCAGGTTGAGAGCTTATCCTGCGGGGTTAATTATAACTCTTCGTAAAGAAAACCGAATCAAACTCATAAGAAAACATGATCATATCAGAGATATCGACGCATGGATTGAAATATTATTTTTGACACTTTTTTTTATTATAGAAACGACATTAATACATCATAAAAACGCAATCAGAATTCTTTTTCAAAATTGCGATTAATGCACTAATTATTTCATTTTTGGTGAATTTGTTTTCACTCACGTTTTGTAAAATTTCCCTTCTTATTGTCGAAAACCAATGTTGTTGTGTTGACCATGCAATGAAAAAAATGTCGTTTGCAGTTATTATTTGCAAGTTTACATGCCTAAAACCCAATTGCAATGCAAGTAGAAAGAAACCTTTTCTTAAATAGTTATACTATGTATACACAAGGAAAGTGGCCTATCTCGCCTATATAGCTATGTCAAATGACAATTAATCGAACGGAAGGCAGAAATTAGTCATGTATCTATTCAATGCTAGAACTTATGAAATTTAACTATTCTGTATTATTTCAAAGTACAACCGTACAATACTTGTTATTCTAGATCGTCACGCAAAAGCCGTAAAATGCATTAAAAACCCGTCGCCAGTCAATTTAAACAAACTCTTTTAGAAATGAAATCGTTGTTGATAATTTATGCAGTAAAAAGCTTACACTCCTTTACAAAATTTAAAAGATTATGGCATCGATATCGATTTGAGGGTTTGTTGCTCTGAATCATTTAAATGAAACGAATATAGTAAATTCGAATTTATCCTATTATCGAAGGGTGATAGAGATATAGCTGTAAGAAATTTGTCAAACACCAATTCTCTCTCTCTCTCTCTCTCTCTCTCTCTCTCTCTCTCTCTGATCGAGCTTTTTTGTATCCACTTGCTCAATAAACTTCTAGTTTTCACTCTTCATTATTTAAACATTTGTGATCATATACGTATTGAAGTATATCATCGAGACAAATCATTGGCCAAATGCAATGCTGAAATCAGCAAGCATCTTCAACAACAGCTACATATTCTCATATTGCACGGTGGAAATCGCGGGCATACAATGAATTATTCAAATGACGGTTGTGTCCATGGATTTAATAGTTTACCACCTATATGAATATTATACACGTACACGAATAATCACGATATAGACTAATACTTTATATCGTTTCTATATACATGTCTCGTACATTGTTATTCGTCAAGATCTCGTGAACTTTTTTATTTATTTAACGAGTGAAAATGGAGGAGATTCAAAATAGGAATATGATACATGTATATATATATATTATATATAATATTATGATATATATATATATATATATATATATATATATATATATATATATATATATATATATATATATATATATTTATATATATAGTGTGTGTGTGTGTGTTTGTGTAAATGGTTAATAATGGGTTTTTTTTCTTAATCTTATCAGGCAAAGTAACGCTTTGACTTTTGGGGAATATCTTGTTTTGAAACTTCAGTTAAAAAATTGAACAAGCCACCAGAATGCTCAAATTTTAGGGCCTATTTACTATTATAGCCATCATCAATATCTTTTGTTTATACATCGTCTTTTATATGATAATCATCATTTTGATTAAACAGAGTATATCATAAGAGAACTCGGTGGTCGTGGCCATTTTTAGACTGTATTGATCTCCTTTAGAAAGAAAAGCTCTATATAAAAACGTATAAAATACCCAATTTTAAAAGGTAAAATACAAAGATATTCTCTTTATCAAATAATAGTTTATAGCTAAACAAATCATATCTTTTTAAAAGTTTTACATAGATCTGGTGGTTAATTTGTTGACCACCCAGCCTCCTCAGCAAGATGATATGATTGATATCCCACGCAAGATATATAAGTAACTGAACAACATTATGTCAACAGCTATTTTCGATTACTGAATTAATCTATCTTTCATAATTCCCCATAAAAAGGAAAACATCGATTTTAGGTAACCTCAACGATGTAATTTTGCAGAATATTGAGGACAAAATATCATATTCCGCGTAGCGTCCTTAATATTTAACTCTTTGGCTGTTTTTTAAATAGAATGAATACATCGCATTCTTTACGTTTGATGCATCGTTGGTTTTTTTTGTACCAAAGGAACGTCTTTTTGTATGTTTTTCCTTTTTTTTATATTTACTAATAAATACAGCATACTAAAGAAAAAAGCAGGTGGTATTTGAGATATAAATAAATCGAATAATTTAAAGTTAATTTAATTTGAATTTTAAAAAATAAAAACGTCGTTGGCTTTATATTCCTTCATCAAAAGACTGGGTAATATTTTCTTAACATGTTTTCTCTCTGTCGCTCCATTCAAAGTTGATATCATTTATTCGTTTGAGAAAAATATTATTAAAATCTCATGGTTGATCTACGTTCTATTACTTTGCCGATTTCATTTTTTTTATCCATAGAATATTATTATGCAATAATAATTAAAGAAGATCTCATTATATATCTGGGAGTTGTACTGGTGCATTATTTGCCATGCTTTTATAAACATTTGTGTAATTTTGATTGGAATGGTAATTTTACAAGAATTGTTAATGATCAGCGACGACAATTAAATAAAATAAAATTGGGTAATTATTAATTTGCGTGAATATCTGATTGCAGCTTTCATAAAATAAAAGATGTGGCGCATATATATACGAACTTCTTGTGGTAAAACGAATCGTAACTGTTCACATATGCAATTATTATACTTTCATGTTAAATACTGAAATCTGATTGGTTTAGACGCAATTCATAATCAGTTCTATTACCCTCAGCGTTAGCAACACACTTGGCAACGGGTAACACAACGTCGGTTGACAATGGTTTTCTCGGGGTGTCAATTTCAACTGTTACCCTCCCAAACAGGCACAATTTATATAATGTATGTGTACAACATAAACTCAAATCTCGTTCTTTCCAATTGTATTCTTCAAGCATAATGTGTAGTATCTTATATTGTATAGCCTGTTAATTGCGAAGTTGACTGGGGTTGAGGACAACATCATATTAGCCTCCGAGGGACGAAATGTCCGACGCGAATATTTGTATATGTAATCTTTCTTTCATTACTTTCTTTCTTATTGGTGAAACATTTTATGTCTTTTGGGTCCACTGATGGAATTTTAACTTATGCAGTGTTTTTATCTATAAACTAGCATAACCATTAGAACAGTTTTCCATAACAACTTCGCCAGTTAGAGTCTTGAACTAGTCCGTGCTTTAGCAACAAACGATTCCAAACCTAAACCACAACAAATAGATATTGTACTACTAAACTGAGCATAAACAGAACAGTTCTGATGTTTGAAATGAAGAGGTCTGAAGAATAAAGTGACCATGTTTTATCCAGTGTTTAACCACAAGAGCATTTGACCACAGGGTTTTACCTTAGAAATGAAGCCGTGTTCAGTAATGGAAGAGGAAACGTAAAAGATGTTTCGTCGGATAACATAATGACGGCATAAGATACTAAATTAGAAAGAAAGAAACTTACGCTCTGTAGACATAAAGTTTAAACTCGTGTAAAAACTTGTATATTGCACATCAAGATTCCTGAGGTCAAAAAATTAAATAATTATGAGATTGAGACCCAAAACTGACGTCGAACACCGTCATTCATCGGATCTAAGATTTCATGGTTATGCATGAGATGTGTGAATTTGATCCGTTTTTTTTACCGTCATCTCTTTTATATGACCAGGCAATGACACTCTGACTTTGGGTGCTTCAGACATTGCGGGCATTACTCATCAGTTTGTCTGGATGAACTAAATATACTAGTATATACGCAAAATTGGTTATTTTAGACTTTACAAAAGATATGATGAACTAAATGAAAACATTCACAAGATTTATCCCTACAGCTTCTTGTTTATGTTGATCCTAGGCTATAGGGATCGCCATTTACCCATACACAATCATCTTTTCACCTTGATTCACAAATCCGTGAAATGTGGTCAATGGGTCTCTTGAGTGTTGCAAGGTTGTTTGGTTATCTAGAGCATTCTCATTGCAAAGATAATAATCAAATATGGAAAAGCTGGGAAACATCCCGTACATTTCATAATACCTGAAACCGGGAAATTCTTGAGATTCAGCAGATAATGAGTATATTGATTTTACTTATTTAGCATTTCGTTTTACACCGCTGTACACAAAATCAATCGTGTTTAATTGACCACAAACTAGGTAAATTCTGGTAACAAATAGAAAATGTCAAAATATAGGGTAAGATGTCCAAAACGTCGCTGTGGATAGACAAATTACATGTATCTTGTACATACTACCTAGGAATATAGAACAAGAACAAAACCGAATCGTGGTTCAATTTGGCCACAATGAAGAGTCAATCCAGGGGAAAAAATGTTCATACATGGAAAAATGTCACCTCGCTGTGAATAGACAGATTATCTTAGTACATAATGAATATAGTCTGATAGTTCTTTGACAGACAATGTACAGTATGTGTGGGAAACTGACCACGACTGATACCGGTAGGTGATTTGGTGCTAACCATGCACACGTGTTTGTATACTGATTTACCATACCTGTGATGCTGCAACCTCCGATCCCGGTAAATCCGAAAAAAAATATCAATAAATGCACTGAAAATGTCAAATACCAACGTCTGCTTCTGTTCTGACACCGCTGGACTCTCACAAAATCTTACACCACTCTTGAAACGTTAAATGGCCGTTACGAATGATTGCACATTCACGGTATTAAAATAAGTCATTAAAGATGGTCAGTGAACCGTAACGACATTTTGCAATACGGGTACATGGTTTTTTTCCCTATCCACTTGCAGCGTACAAAGTAATGTAATGTGGATTTCAAACTATCTATATATCATTCCACGTTATAGAGAATACAGTCCTTTTTATTGATTTATTTGTAATTTTTTTGTCAGTTTTATGGTCATTTGAAAACAAATAGGACCATAGCAAATGGAAAAGTGGTAGATCTACAAGTATTAACATAATTTTATTCACGCAATATGACTGTACATACAGAAAAAAAACTATTTCATCGAATTGAATTCTAAATATACCTAAACTTTCATTATATATGTGTTCAAATTGAAATGTCAAAATTAACAATACATGTATTAGTATTGTATAATTTTCATAAGATGATATTGCACTCGCTTTTCACCGCTGCGACCCGAGTTCGATCCCCGTGATCGACAGTGGTTGTATGTGACAGGGTATGGTGGTCGCCCGCTTGGACACGTGGGTTTTCACCGGGCACTCCGGCTTCCTCCCACAGCAATGACCCCCTCGCGCTAACATCCGTGCCAACGAGAGATATTAATATAAGTTATAGAACTTGTTTATCAATCGTTGTAAAATAAATAAAGTTCAGCTTTTTTTTCAGCTAAGATGATATTAATTAAATAGTGCCTGTTTGGGAGGGTAACCGTTGAAATTGACACCCCGAGAAAACCATTGTCAACCGACGCGAAGCGGAGGTTGACAATGGTTTTCGAGGGATGTCAATTTCAACGGTTACCCTCCCATACAGGCACTTTTTATTTTATTATACTGAATGTCTTAATTTTAGAGAAATTTTTACTGCTTTTATATAGAAATGACGTGAATTTAACGGCAAACCGTACGCGCATAATTTACGCGCATGTAACAATTCGTTCTATCGGCCCGTTGCCAAGCATGTTGCTAACGCTGAGGATAAGAGAACGGATTGTCAACTGCGCCTAAACCAATCAGATTTCAGTATTTAACATGAAAGTATAACAAAATAATTTCACACAATTTTTGTTAACTTTATTTGTATTTGTGTAACTTTTATTTGCACTGTATCATATTTCATCTGTACTTAATATTTCTTAAAATTTCATCTCCTTTCCCTCGATATTGAGAAACATCAAAGGGTGTCATAAGAACTATAACTCCTACAAAATATGAATACAAATAAAATTTAAATCAAACTACACGGTGTAGTATGTTATTTTTTTTAAGTCTTTCAAAAATCAAATTCTTGTTTCTTTCATGCAGAATGTCTAGGCATAATCAAAATCCTTCATTTTTGAAACCATATAAAACAAATTGCAATTGCATGTACAATTTATAAGATGTTAGACCTGCTTTTAAGGTGCCCCATGAGGAATTTTTTTTCGGAAACTCAAACCACATTTCCCATCATGCAAGGATCGGGGGGGGGGGGACCCCCTCCCTGGAAAATATAAATTTATTAAATTCATATAATAAAATTATCGAAAATACGCCTCGGACCCACCCACCCACCCCCTTCCTGGCAAACAGAATTTACTCTCGGACCACCACCCCCCCCCACCCACCCGGAATTTCTGGATCTGCGCATGTCCAGCTATATATAACAATTAATGTTTCAATCTAACCATGCGATGTGACCTATTGGTCACTCGTTTGCTTGTGAATGAGCAAGCATGGGAACGTGACATACTTTAACCAACTGTATCTCTGATTAACAGGGGTAATGACATGACTTAACTATAAGTTTATTTCTATATTTATAGAACAAATTATAGACTTCATGTTCTTTAAACTAACAGTTTTGTTTTCTATTTATTAATAGTTTATGGTGTACTTTGAAATTCCTGATATGACCGAGGTTTGAACAATACTAAATTCACCAGGAGGTAACTGGTTCTTGAGAATAAGACTTTTTCATGTTTTCCTAGTAATCAGGAATGGTATCCAAAGATGCTTTGCAGTTGGCCATCTGATCTCATGAAGATATTAATGAAATAAATTTATGCTATTTGAAACTTTCATTTTTAGTTCAAGTGAGCATTAGAGACTTCATTTGGTTTATAATTCAAGTTAAACAACATCCTCAAAAATAAGTGAAAATGAGCTTTTTAATATTTATATTTTTGATAAGAATAACTACAAATGTTTTATATTTATTTGAAGTACATTTTACAACAAAATGTTGAATTTAAATATGAACCATAGCACTAGAAATGTTTCACATTTTCACACTCCACCTCAGGAACACATTTCAAGGAACTTTAGCTGACATGCAATGTCAGAACTTTGAAAACAAAACTAATGTTGTGAGATCTCAATCAAACTATTTTTAGCAAATTATTTTGATTGCCAACAAGTAATTTATACTCCATGGTCTTTGATCTTAAAATAGATCATCGTGAAGTTCAGAATGAGGCTGAAGTCCCCGCTCCAGCATGGACTTTTTCTTGCGTTCCTCTTCCTGTTGTTTTTGTATTTGTTCTTCACGCTGCATTTCCAAAATATCATCAATTGGAACTTCTTCTAGCTGAGGGTTATTTTCATTTTCCAAATCCTAAAATCAAGATTTATACTGTAATCATAATATTTCAGGAAGTTAAGAATAAGGGGATGCCCCTTTCCTGGCAATCTACCTTTCTATAAAAAAAAGTAATGATATTGAAATCCAGTATGTAGATTTGCAAACCAAATGATATAATTTGAGCCTTTCTACAACTTGCAATTTGAAGGAAAAAAATTGCTTCAGAAACATATCATTCCATTTCCCCCTCCCCCTCCCCCTCCCCGGTTCTTCAAAATTGAAAAGGGTCAACTTTTTACCTTGTACCGGTACTCAAAATCAAAAAATGTCATCTACTCCCTGCAGAGTGTTAATGCAATCAAGTTCGAGGTCTGTTAAGCAATGGGTTCTAAAGAAATTTTTATTAGACTAAAATTCTAAACTACCAATCAATGTCCTGAGTAGATCAAAACTTGATTTGAACATATTTTTATTGGGATTGAGCACAAGTTCCATAACTTAGACCGCCCTCTCCCATCAAAACTTGACCTTTGACCTAGTGAGTTAGTGACCTCCATAGGGGTCATCAACTCCTGGTGGATACAATGAACCAAAGATGTCAATCCAGTAAAGGGGTCTTTACTGCTTTACCCACTGACAAACTAATGAACTAACTGAATGACAGACCAACAAACCAACCAGCTGGTACAAAACAATATGTTCCCCTTTCAAATAATGAAATTAAAGTTGATCAGGGCAAATTTAGACGAATGTGACTTAGTGATAGGCTCTAAGTAGTTAGCTTGATTTCCGACAACAAATGATAGATGACATCATATAATAGATAATGGATGTAGCATCTGTTTCATAACTCATGTACTTATTTATCATGTTCATTTACAAATAATCCATCATTTATTTACTTGGCACATACATTTTTTGTTTTAAAAAATAATGCTCTATTCACTTATCTATTGTACAACATTAAGATAAAATTTTAACACGACAAAGTGAAGAAAGAGGTTAATATATAGTTTCTTTCTGAATATACTGGTACTATGCACTTACTATTTCTCCAAGCAACACTACATTTTCTCCTCTTACAACAAATATTCCTCTTGGTATATCTCCATACTTCTTACCAACATGAATTCTTTCAATAGTCCGGTGTAAAACAAGATTAGCTAAATATAAAGGAAAAAACAATTGAAAGTTCTTAATTTATCACTGATGACCAGAAGTGTATTTATAAGGCCAACCTTTAAAAAAAGTTTGTTTGGAATTGCCGCCTGGAGGTTTGTAGACCCAGGAGGGAGGGAATTAAAAAAAAATAATTCAAACTTAAAGTTTACCCTAATAAAAAAATGGTAAAAAAACCCCAAAAATCTCCATATAAAAAAGTTCGTTATTTTTTGCTAATAAAATTTTATCAGCTGGGGGGTATTTTAATGAGGCGGGAGGCAATTCCAAACAAACAATTATCTTATTTTGGCCTAATATTATATTTTAACTAGACTTGCATGTATAATCATGACTTACCGAATTGATCAATGCTTCGGAGGTATCCTATTAAAGTTCTGCCATCTCTAAGCACAACAAGAAGTTTTTCTACAATTTGAATGCACATATTGAATTAGTAGCAAATTTCTTTTAAATAATTAAAAGTTTAATTGATCAATAATTGAAAACATTGATAACAATTAAAAGAATATACATCATTCAGCTACCTGATCCAGAAGTTAGAAAAGAATACTGGAGCTCTACTAAAGTCTGTCCAAATTAAAGTCACCATTTTCACATATTATTTACTAGACATTTTGATTAATTCAAATACTACACTCATTAACTAGAATGAAAAAAAAAACAAGAGGCCCAGGGGCCACATCACTCACCTGATCAACAACAGCCATAACTGATCAGGAAAGCTTTAGATCATCTTTTGAGTATCAAATACAAAATTTAATATTGTTTAAAAGGATTTTAAAATTTTTCTCCACATAAAGATAAATATTGACCTCCTTTCATTGTTTCAGTTTTTGAGAAGAAGATTTAATTAAAAAGATTTTTCTCTATTCTAATGGAAAAATTCACACACCTTCTCAAATGTGGCTCCAACCTACCCCCAGGAATCATAATGTGAACAAATTTAAATCTACACTACCTGAGGATACTTTTACACTAGGTTCAACCTCTCTGGCAAAGTGTTGTTTGAGAAGAGACTTTTAAAGATTTTTTTCTATTCATACCAGTGTAAAAAATTCAACAAAACCCCCTCCCCAAATTAAGGCCCCACACTACCCCAGGGATCATGATTTGAACAAACTTGAATACATGTATACACTAGTATTACAGTTTTTGAGAAGAAGACTTAACTATTTTTCTCTATTAATTTTATTCCTAAATAAAAATTTACCACCATTGTGGTCCCACCCTACTCCCAGGGATCATAATTTAAACACACTTGAATCTACACTAACTGGGGATGCTTCCACACAAGTTACAGCTTTTATGGCCCATTGGTTTTTGATAAGAAGACTTTTAAAGGATCATGATTTGAACAAACTTGAATCTACACTACTTCAGGATGCTTCAACTACATCTTTTCTGGCCAATTGGTTTTGAGAAGATTTTAGAAGATTTTTCTCTATACATGTACATTCTTATGAAAAAAATCACCCCTCCCTCCATTGAGGTGCAACCCTACCCCTAGGAATTATGATTTGAACACATTGATGCTACACTACTTGAGGATGCTTCAACACAAGTTACAGCTTTTCTGGACAATTGGTTTTTGATAAAAAGATTTTTCTCTTTATATTCTTATGTAAAAATTCAACCCCCATTGTGGCCTCGGGTATCGTGATTTGAACAAACTTAAATTTACATTACCTGAGGATGCTTCCAAACAAGTTTTAGTTTGCTAACTAAATAGTTATTGAGAAGATTTTTTTAAAACACCAACAAATTTTCCATAAATCTGAATTACCGGTATGTCCCCTTTTAAGAGGGTGTGGTCCCCTTCACCAAATAATGCTTTGTGCCAAGTTTAGTTGAAATTGGCCCAGTGGTTTTAGAGAAGATGAAAATATGAAAAGTTTACGACAACACCAATGACAGACAAATTTTGATTAGAAAAGTTGAGTTAATCTATTTTGAACACCCTCTCTTATTGTTTCATGGTTCATAGCTAAAAAAAAAATATCTATAGGGGTTTTGCTTGTAAATGTCATGAAAAGTACTCCGATGATATGTTGAAATTACCGGGTATGCCAGGTGTTTCAAGAATGGATAATGAGTGTCAGCTATTTCTATTAAATATGAATTCCTGTAAGAAATGTCAATGTCATGTCAATTTCTCTGGGTATAAAGAGGAGACATGTGAAATAAGAAATCCTGAAAACTTTGCAATTCTATTATTATTTCAATGTTATTCGCTCAAAGATATGTAAATTTACTTTGTTAAAATTCAACAAAAAGTTATAAATGGAAACAGTACTAATTATCTAGGACATACTATAGATGATGTTTCTACCAAATGCATTTAATCCCAAAATATAAAACATATTTTATATATAATAAATATATATATAGATTGTAAGAGATTAGTAATGTCAACAAAGATCTTATTCTTATTTTTGTGTGATTTTTTCTTTTAATTATTATTAGAACCAATTTGGTTGAGTTTTTCCGATGGCATCGCATTCAACTCTATCAGCTACGTCATGCATAAACAATACCCACACCTTAACCACTTTTTTATTGGAGGATTCAGCTTACCGCTGATTGGCTGCTGGTTCAGATTAATTAAACATGTACAGACAAAACAACACCAAACTTATCAGAGAATGAAAAATTCACTGGGTTAATCGTGATTGTCGAAATTGGGGTATTTTTCGAAAGTGTATACTTGTGACATAACATACATATGGTATATACATATAGCTGAAGCTCTACCAAGAAAATTTTAGTTAGTAAATATAAAGCTACAGTGCATACAAAACTTACATGTACGAAAAACTTGCAATTTACAGCGCACGAAAAATAAGCTAGTTTTGAAAATATTAACATTTATTTATTTCATACCACATTTGCAAATACATGTAATCCATTTAAAAAATTCTTCATTTAGTTTACTACTGTTAATAATTGTTGCTTTACTTGCCCCAAACTTTCTCCTATTTAACAACCTTTAACCTTACTCAGAAAGCGGATGAATTAAGAGATGTCATTTTTATACTTAAACAAACCACGCCACTGCATGGAGCTGATGATTGATGGTTCAGAGACAAGTAAAATAATCTGCATTATTATAAATGTTTGGGGATATTTTGGTATATATATTTACACAGAATGTGTTAAGGTAGCAGCAGAAGAAGCAAATCGGACACTTGCCTAGTAAATACGCACATGTACATGTATACCCCTTGCACTTTCCACTTCCGCCTCAAGTTATTTCAAATCATCGCTTGAAATTCTTTAATTGACTATCGATTGCCGATAGAAAGGTGTAGAAATCGAGGAAATTTATATCCATCACTTAGACTGGTAAGTTAGTATGTAATACATGTACATTATACATTTACAGTTTATACATGCAATGAACGCAGAGCACATAATTATGCAACTTTCTATTTTTGATTGAGCATTGAAACCTGAAGCCGTAGAGGGGGCGTTTCACAACAAAAAATCTGGATTTTTTTCATTCTATTGGATGAACATAGTAAGGGAACAAAGGTATTTATAATAATCGAAATATTAAGCAAAAAGTGGTGGAAGCAAAAACTTGGGACAGAGTATAGTTAATAATAACATTAAGTATTTCTACCATGAATTCACTGACACCACCTGAGGTTACAAGTGTTATGAACCCCGTGTAGATGACTGGAGAGAAATGAGTGGCAAATACTTCAAACAATTATTTAGCACAAACTAATCATTTTCTTGTGCAAGGATGATTTTGGCATACCACTTTGTGCGTTCAAACAATTAACACGTGCATAAAAAATGTTATAAGATATACATATCACGAAAAACATACTGTCTATCTCTTCTACCAAACTAGCTGTTCCTGGAAGGTAATTCATTATCGAAAAAAACGATTTCTCTGGAAATCATGCTAAACTAGCCAGGAGTCCGGGTTTTCGGTTTCTGTTAATTCGTACAGATATTATTCGGTTTTGGATCTTTTCTAATTCTTGGCAATGAAACTGAAAATTAAACAAGATAATCATATCAACATAAGTAATATTGTTATTATTATGATTATAAATATACCTATTTATTCTTGGTCTAAAGTATTTCCATTCAGAATAAAAGAAGAATGATATATCTAAAGCAGAAAGTGGTTTGATTGGAGTCTTGGTAAAATGGGTAGGCAAACCCGGGCCGGGGCAAAATCAAAGCCGGGGCAGATCGAGTTTTTTAAATTTTCTTCGTTACTATTCTGCCAATATCATTGAAATTTTCAGGATATGTTACGGACCGGTATATTTGTATTCGCTG